>CAJNDS010002159.1:594976-629826 GCA_905221605.1 Symbiodinium natans | reverse complement strand
GACTCGTTGTCCGGGTAGAGGGCGGGGGCAATGGCTGAAGGGTGCGGCCTCCTCTCTGCTCAGTTGTTATGGGACTGGGTTTGGCTAGTGTTCTGTATCGGAGTCTTCACGATAGGCTCTTGCACGGAGCGCGAATTGGATCAGCAAAGAGAAGCAGAGAAGGTTACCAAGTCGAATGGACGTCGCTTCAGAGTCCACCAACGTTCAGACAGGTTGCGCATGAATGGTAGAGCGGTGTTCTTGGTGTTGTTGTTGGGGTCCACTACTTTCCATGTTGTCATTGAGAGCGAGGGTCGCTTGGGTTGTTTGGGAGATCCCATGTTGTGGTATTCTCATGGATGTGCGTCATTCGTTTCGGGAGACAAGTGGGATCGCCGCTTGGGGTGGATTCAGCCCAATCAGCTATTTTATTTGCATCATTTGAGATCTTGTGCAGCCAGCCCCTGGGGTGCAACGAGAGGCTGCTCATCGAGCACAAATGGTCTTGGCACGGACGTGCCAATCATGTACGGTATCTTGAGTCCGCTTCGTATGACTCGAGTGCGGTTCTTTCAGGGTCTCTATCTTGGCACGTTGCGTTGGTGGACTTATCAAGTAGAGGACCGCTTGAGATGTGTGGTTTCAGGAATAAGCATGTTGGCGTGGGTCTTCGATTTTCATTTCGATCGGAGTATCTGTCGAGGTATTTCGGTGTTGGGAGGATTTTGGTTGAGTAAACAAATGCCTATCGGGGGACGTTTGTTGCTGCTTGCAATCGTAGGGTCGTACCCGGCTTTTCCAAGAGAGGTAGCGTCTTCCACTCTCGGAGGGGTTGCGGACATGGAAGTGGACGAAGATCAGGTGAGAATCTTTGATGCCCGAGATTCGGTTGGTGCAGATGCTGAGCTGGCTGAATTATTTGGGTGCGGTATCGAAGAAATCCAACAATTGGCTCGGGACTCATTGCCAAGTGGACCGCGGAGTGTGCAGCACACGTTGTATTGTCCCATCGTGGGTTGTGCTAGGAGTCGGGGTGTGGGACCAGCTTGGCAATCAAAGGAGGCTTTGAGAGCTCATGTCGATTTGCACTGCATCGGGGAATTACAGGGGCGTCCAAGCGACGCCTGGTTACACGAGCAACGTTGGCAGGGTTGTCGAGTGTGTGGTAAAACTTTGAGCACTCGCATAGCTTCCGGAGTCCACGCTAAATGTTGGCCTCAAGTTAGACCATCTGGTCATCTTGTGACCCCTCACTCCGCGCAGGACGATCTTCCAACTCTACAGGATATCTTCACTTGTCCGATCTTCACTAAAGATTATCTCCCGGCAGAGGTTTGGCCGTTGGTTCGGATCGAGTATGCTAAACTGCTTTCTGCTGTTGTTTCTCAAAACCGACTTGACGCATGGGATCCTTTGCCGACTGAAGCAGGAGGTCGAGGCGTTGGAGACGACACTGTAGGGCAAGCCCAAGCTCGCAGGGCGTGGATTGAGTTACTGATGTTTCCCAAAAGTGTCTGTAGGCAAAATCGGAGAGGCCAACGTCGTGGTCAAGCTATTGCCTTCACGAAATCCCTTTTGATTCGGTGGAGATTGGGAGAACGAAAGGGCTTATGGGATGAGGCGGTGATGGCTGCTCGTACTCGCAAACCAAGGGGAGACTCGAACCAGACTCTGGAACGTAGAGAGGCCGAGGTTAGACGGTTGGTGGCTTTGGGGCGTTCGGGGCAAGCGATGAAACGTTTAGTCTCCCCGGGTTTGGCCGCTTCCAATGAGCAAATTCGTCAAAAATTGCTTGCGAAATTTCCTCCGAGCCCAGCTGGAAAGCTTCAACGCACCGCGCTGCCGCCGACCCCAGAGATCCCATTGGATGTTCTGTTCCAGTCCCTCAAATCGTTTCCTACTGGTTCGGGGCCTGGCCCTGACGGTCTTCGAGCCGATTTCTTGAAAGGATTTGTGGGTCATTCGTTGGATTCTGAATATTTGATGACGCTTCATCGCTTCATTCGGATCGTTGTCGACGCTGAGTTACCTGAAGGCTTGCGGCCATGGATGGCTGGTGGGACGTTGGTCGGGGTTGGCAAGGTCGACAAGTCAGGGCACCCTGTCGCGCTCGACCAGGACGCTCGTCCTATAGTCATGGGACAAGTTTTCCGTAAACTCGCCTTCAAATGTTCGTTTAGGCTTGACTCGGGTACGATTAAGGCTCGACTTCTCCCTCGTCAGCTCGCTGTCGCGGTAGGAGGGGGAGCGGAGGCTCTCGTCCACTCAACTCGAATGTGGGTTGCTCAGAACAAGTGTAACCAGGACATGGTGCTCCTGCAGAAGGATGTGAAAAACGCCTTCAACACTGTTCATCCCCACGAATTCCTCATCGATTGTAGACAATACGCTCCGGCTTCGTCTCGTTTCGCTGAATGGTGCTATGGAGCTCCTTCCCATTTAGTATACGAAGGCGAACTGTACCCCAGTTCTCGAGGGCAACAAGGTTGTCCGCTCATGATGGCCTTGTTCTGCTTGGTGCGGAGGCGTCATGCCGAAGAAGCTCGGGAGGCCGCCGGGAGTTCGCCCCCTTTTGAGCCGGAGTACGCTGATGACAGTTTTAGTGGCGGTCGGGTCCAAGATGTTCTCCGTTGTTTCCGGGAAGAAATCAAACTCGCTGAGAAGTATGGATTTTCGTACGATCTGTCGCAATGCACTTTGTATTTGCTGGCGGGGGATGAGTTTCGCGGAGATGTGTCGGGTTTCCAAGCTCTCGGAGTTCGGATTCAAACCGGTACCGATATCCAGATGTTGAAAGCTCCGGTTTGTGGGCAGACTCCCTTCATGAAAGAATTTTGTGATGGCAAAATCGTCCGCTTCGAACAATTGTTCCGAGCTTTGGAACAATTACAGAGTCGTCATGTTGCCTTCCACCTTCTCCAGAAGACAATGGGTTTCTGTCAACTGCAATTCCTTGCTCGAACCTCCCCGTGCCACTTCCTGGAAGGGTTATTCACGTGGTATGATGTTAGGTACCGCCAGGCCCTAGAGAATATTTTGGGGCGTGCGATTCCGGATGTTTCGTGGCGCCAGGCGTGTCTCCATCCGAAGCATGGTGGCCTTGGATTGACCCCAGAATCGTTTCCCATAGGAGATCACGACTGTCATCGGGCTGATATTGCGTACGTTGTGGCCTCTCGATTTACGTCGGAGTTATGTGCTCAATTGGTCACTCTTCATCCTAACTATTCTATTTTGGGATGGGCGGTTGCCACACAGCGCCTTGAAGCCCTGTGTCCCACTTGGAAGGATGCTTTTCAGCGGGATGATACGAGGCTGAAGTTTCAGGAGCTGGTTGCGCAAGGAGTGGAGGCGTCGCGCAGAACATTTCTTGGCACCCTCTCTTCGTTGGATCTCACGAGAATGAAATCTTACGGCGAGAGTTGGGCTGATGGGTGGGTGTGTAGTGCTCCGAATCTCACGTTTGGGACTTGTTTTACCAATGTTGCATTTTCTGATGCTTTATTTATGCGACTTGGTCTTCAAGTATTTGACGGAGATGAAGGATGTGGTATGTGCCCCCAAGTTTCGGATAGTTGGGGTCATCATTGTATCGCTTGTCCGATGATCGGTAAAACGCCACTTCATAATTATGTTCGAGACGAGATTTTTTCGAGGTCTTTCAGGGGGTGGTATTGGGTTGAAGTTAGAACCGAGTGGCTTGTTGCCAGCGACGCCCGATCTTCGACCAGCTGATATCCTCACGATCCCGACCCCTCTGTGTAGACAATCCGCTTGGAACTTCCTCCCACGTGTGGCACTGGACTTTGCGATAGTTTCTCAGTTTATTGCTGGTGGTAGCGTCTCCAACACGGAACGGTACGCTGAACAGAAGCGAACGAATCGACAAATCCAGCAACGTTGTCATGAGCAAGGGATAGGTTTTGAACCGATTGTGTTCGACTATGCCGGTGGGTTGAATGTAGAGGGACGACGTATACTGGACTCGTTGTGCAAAGCTGCAGATGAACCCCTGGGACGGCCGCCAGGCCGAACGCGGAGCCTGATGCAGGAGCGTATTTCTATACTCTTGCAACGCCACGTGCATGTCTGCTTGGAGCGCCGTCGCACGGTTCATCGCCGGGAGCCTGAGATACTTGCAGAGAATTTCGTGCTTGCTTGAAGATTACTTACGTTTACCAGGGTGGTGATCGGCGCTGGCCTTTTCTTTAGGAAAATGATGTTCTTCGCTACAGGCCCCTCGCGCAGGTCTTGAGATGATCGATAGTTCTCATGGTATCAAAGAATACTGCTGTCGAAGGAGGTTGTTTCATTTCTCGTATTTCACGTTCGTTGTTCATTTCAAGATGGGAATTCGGATGCCAACTGTGTTCTTCTCGTCTCCCGCGATCGTGGGACCTGGGGCTTAATTCGGGGTGGTGGCGGGCTTTTAATGTGCCTTGGGTCCCTTGATTGCTTTCGTTGCTGCCTTTTGTGTGTCTGGATGTTAGGGCATCCGATATCATGGGAGCATGAGTCTCCTTTCAAGTGGTGCTTTGGGGATAGAAGTCTCTATGGCGCCGCCGAATCTCTCTCAATGATGATTTAGAAATGAATTGGTGCTTTTGGGAGCACAAGTCTCTTGCACCGAAGAGAAGCATATGAATCTGATCATCGATGGATGGAAAAAAATCATATTCGTATAAATGAGAATCAAATAATGGTCCCGAATCACTTGTTGGGGGTTTACCCTTACTACTTGGAGATTTTGCATGGGATCTCGGGAAGGTTCAGGTCATCTGTCGGGTTTCGGGCGCAGGACGGCAAAGTTGTTTCCAGCGCGCTGCCGTAGGTGTGCAAAGGCGCTGCGTTCAATCAGACTCCTCTGCTTCCAGCCTCATCAAGCTCTTGCGGTGTCACAACTTAGTTGTCCAGTATCCTAGAGGACTGAAGGTTAACCTTTCAGATTATGTAAGGATTATACTACCCCAAAAAATTTAAAGGTTACCTACTCCACTACTAAGACAAAAAGACCTTCAGGTGTGTCAAGTGGCAAGCATTCGACTGAATTCGAATTGGTCATGTCGACCCAAGTTTCCTGACCACAATTTCCCCGTAGCCTGCGCCCCGAAACCCAACCCACAAAGCCCTCCAAGCCTCACCCTTGAATGGTGAGGTACTGCAAGTTGGACACAAACTTGCGACGACAGGTTGAGGGTGTAACCCTAAACCTTATCCCCTAAACCCTAAACCCCAAACCCTAAACCCGAAACCCGAAACCCGAAACCCGAACCCTAAACTAACCTTATCCCTGAACCTTGAACCCTGAACCCTGAACCTTAAACCCTAAACCCTAACGCCTAAACCCTAAACCCTAAACCCTAAACCCTAAACCCTAAACCCTAAACCCTCAAGGCCAGGATAAATAGAAATTGTATGTGATTCAATACGAGAAGCTCGTGCAATAACCCTTCATCTTTCACAGTGTAAAACGGAAGACCAAAACAAGCGTGACTCTCAGGCACCAACAGACTCAAAAGGAGAAAAGTTCAAAAGATTCGGCCAGATTCCCCAGGCCACCAAGCAAGCCCCCAACAGCCCCACCATCAGGGCTGAGCTGGGGCGGGGTGGGGCGGGGGGGCATCAGCCCCAGCCCCAAGCCCCAGCCCCAGCCCCAAGCCCCAGCCCAGCCCCAGCCCCAGCCCCCCAGCCCCACCAGCCCCAGCCCCAGCCCAGCCCCAGCCCCAGGCCTCGGCCCCAGCCCCGGAGCCCCAGCCCCCAGCCCCCAGCCCCAGCCGCAGCCCTGAAAGTTCAAAAGGTAAGTTTAAAAAACAAAACCCGCCAAAACCCCCCGAAACCCCCCAAAACCCCCCAAAACTCCCGACACAAACCCTATACAATTTCTATAAACCCTAAACCCTAAATTTTAAACCCTCAAGGCCTACATGGAATTCCATATGGGGGAGTCTCGGGAGGGAGCTGAGGATGGCACGCAGCTGCCTTTGCAGCCTGGGAGCGGAGGACTCTTTCATTGGGGTTCAGGGGTTAGGGGGTTTAGGGTTTAGGGTTTAGGGTTTAGGGTCTAGGGTCTAGGGTTTAGGGTTTAGGGAGGGTGTTAGGGCTTATAGAAATTGTACAGGGCTTGTCGGGGCTTTATGGGGATGTTGGGGAGGGTTTACGGGGTTTTGACGAGTTGTTTGTTGCTTTCCGGGGCCTTTTGGGGCACCCCGTGCCTCTTGGGGCCTTTTGGGGCCTCCCATCTTTTGGCCTTGGCACGATCAACCTCTCTACCATATAAACCTAAATGTTAAACACGATTTGGCGTTTCGACCCCCATGCATTGTTCAGCACGAATTTGGCGTTTTGACCCGTCTCCCATTTGGCCCATTGTTCAACACGAATTTGGCGTTTTGACCCGTCTGACCCGTCTGGTTCTTCCCCATGTTCGGGGCGTTTTGACCCGTCTGACCCATTTGGCCCCCCATTGTTCAGCACGAATTTGGCGTTTTGACCCAAATCGGCCCCTCTGACCCCTTTCGTTTAGGGTTTCAAGGCCTCGCTGCCTGGTGTGTAGGGTTTCAGGGCCTCAAGGCCTGGCCTGATGTTTAGGGTTTCACGACCACGGCCTGGTATTTAGGGTTTCAGGGCCTCAAGGCCTGGCGTTTAGGGTTTCAGGGCCTCAAGGTCTGATATTTAGATTTTCAAGGCCTCACGGCCTAGTGTTTAGGGTTTCAGGGCCTCAAGGCCTGGTGTTTAGGGTTTCAAGGCCTCACGGCCTGGTGTTTAGGGTTTCAGGGCCTCAAGGCCTGGTGTTTAGGGTTTCAAGGCCTCACGGCCTGGCGCATAGGGTTTCAACGCCTCAAGGCACGGTCTGGTGTTTAGGGTTTCAGGGCCTCAAGGCCTGGTTTCAACCTCACGGCCTGCAATTTAGGGTTTCAGGGCCTCAAGGCCTGGTGGTTAGGTTTCAAGGCCTCAAGGCCTGGTGTTTAGGGTTTCAGGGCCTCCAGGCCTGGTGTTTAGGGTTTCACGGCCTCACGGCCTGCCGTTTAGGGTTTCAGGGCCTCAAGGCCTGGTGGTTAGGGTTTCAAGGCCTCAAGGCCTGGTGTTTAGGGTTTCAGGGCCTCAAGGCCTGGTGTTTAGGGTTTCAGGGCCTCAAGGCCTGGTGTTTAGGGTTTCACGGCCTCACGGCCTGCCGTTTAGGGTCTCAGGGCCTCAAGGCCTGGTGTTTAGGGTTTCAGGGCCTCAAGGTCTGATATTTAGATTTTCAAGGCCTCACGGCCTAGTGTTTAGGGTTTCAGGGCCTCAAGGCCTTGTGTTTAGGGTTTCAAGGCCTCACGGCCTGGTGTTTAGGGTTTCAAGGCCTCAAGGCCTGGCGTGGCTTGTGTTAAGTGCTTGGTACTACGGCGTGATTGTTTTGTGTATTGGTGCATCCGAAGAGAAAATAATGAACCTTCTATTTTCTTAATGGTATGGGATTCTTTGAGCGGGTGGGTTTTTTTCCGTTGCCTAGACACACTGCTGGAACTTGAGATGCTGAACCCTAAACCCTAAACCCTAAACCCTAAACAAGTCAACATGAAGGGTCGAAGACTCGAAGGCCAAGGCTTTCAGACCCTGAACCTTTTTGGGCCTGCACCCTGAACATCTTCACTTCGGCCTTCTGCCTTTACTAGTTCATGGTTGGGAGAATATTGAAAATCAAAAAGGGTTTAGGGTTTAGGGTTTAGGGCGTAGGGTTTAGGGTTTAGGGTTTAGAGTTTAGGGTTTAGGGTTTTTATTATTCCTTATTGGGTTTAAGTACCCTCAAAAATGTAAAACGGTACCCGACTATGACAAAGTTTAACAGACTGCGGGTTTCGGTGTTGAAGGTTTTGGGTGCCGGGCCTGCTTTCCTCGCCCTCGGCCCCTTCCGCGACCACGCGCGCAGACCTCATCTTCGGGCTGAGTCTTGGGTTTAGGGTTTTGGGGTTTTGGGGTTTTAGGGGTTAGGGTCTAGGGTCTAGGGTTTAGGGTTTAGGGCTGAAGGGATAGGCTTTCGGCCAAGCCTGCTCTATGCTCCGATACTAGTACGTATATCCACGTGCCCACTACAGAACATAAAGAGAGCCAAGAGCAAAGAGCATGTAATCTTCTAGTCCAACGCACAGAAAATCCCTTACCGCTCGGTGATTCCATCGTCTTATGATTGCAATCGCGATCGAAAGCCTAAACCCTAAGCCCTAAAAAAAGTTGTTGCGTCGTTCCTCTCAGCACTGGCACCCTAAACCCCAAACACCCCGCGGAGGTTAGTTGAAGGTTCATGGTACTGATTAACCAATTCTAACCGTACTTAAACATGTTCTTATAACCATGTTAGGGCACTCAAGGGGCTTACAAGTGGGTTTGAAGTACAGTTATCATTGGCTAATAAGTACCCTGAATCTCCAAGTACAGGGCTTGGAGGATCGATAAGGTTGAAGGGGTTCAGTGTCTCGAAAAGGTAAACCGATACAACAAGCTGACGGGTGGCCACAAAGCTGTATTCTCGCATGACAGAAGCTTGTGAAGCTTAAAGGCTCAGAGATTTTTATAGGCGGCTGGTCGTGCGGCTGAGAAGACTAAACCCTAAACCCTAAACCCTAAACCCTAAACCCTAAACCCTAGACGCTCAACCCTAAACTTCCCTAAACCCTAAACTTCCCTAAACCCTAAACCGTAAACCCTAAACCCTAAACCCCGTAATAACTCCAAGTTCAGCCCTGAGCTCAGCACCCGTCGGCCCTCCGGTACCGAAGGCGCAGGTCTCTTGGCCTCAGAAGCTCGGTTTAGGGTTTAGGCTTTAGGGTTTATAGAAATTGTATAGGGTTTGGGTCCCAATAACGTTTTGAGCGAAAGTTTTGAGTTAGATATTAGGTTTTAGGGGTCGGCGTGGGGAAATTTGGGCTCCGGAAATTAATTTTGGGCTTGGGGCCAATTTTGGGCTTTGGAAGCCAATTTTGGGCTGTGGAAGCCAATTTTTGCTTTGGAGCCAATCTGAGCCAATTTTGTGCTCCGGAAGCTAATTTTGGGCTTGGGCAAGTTTTGTTCTTTGGGGGCCAATTTTAAGCTTTGGAAGCCAATTTTGGGCTGTGGAAGCCAATTTTGTGCTTTGGAGCCAATTTGAGCCAATTTTGGGCTCCGGAAGCCAATTTTGTGCTTTGGAGCCAATTTTGGGCTCTGGAGGCAATTTTGGCATTTGGGCTTCGGGGGTCAATTTTGAGCCAATCTTGGGCTTTGGGAGCCAATTTTAGGCTGCAGAAGTGCCAATTTGGGCTTTGGGAGCCAGTTTTGGGCTTTGGGAGCAAATTTTCGGCTTTGGAAGCTACAAGGCAATGTGGGCTTTGGGAGTCATTTTTGGGCTTTGGAAGCCAATTTTGGGCTTTGGCAGCCAATTTTGGGCTTTGGGAGGCGATTTGGGCTTTGGTTTGCCGGGACCCGGGAAGGCCCCAGAGGTTTAAGTAAATTGAACATTTGGCCTCCCGCTGTGGATTAATTTACTTAAACTCTGTTGGTCAGCTGTTTAGACAAACATCTTGGAAAATTCAGAATGATACCACATACAATTTCTATTTGTTTTGTCTTGAGGGTTTAGGGTTTAGGGTTTAGGGTTTAGAGTTTTGGGTTACGGGGGTCCTTCACACCCCAAGCCCCACCAAAAAACTACTGGTTTACCCTAAGACCCCTAGAACCCTAAAACCCTAAACCCTAAACCCTAGACCCTAAACCCTAAACCCTAGACCCTAGACCCTAAACCCTAACCCCTCTTTCAGTCGGCATGGCCCATGCGACTGAAGTTTCGGGGGCCCAAGGCGCAGCTTGCTGCATGTCGGGAGCTCTAGGCAGCTAACGTTTAGGGTTGAGGTTTACGGGTTTGGGGTTTAGGGTTTAGGGTTCGGGTTTAGGGTTTAGGGTTTAGGGTTTAGGGTTTAGGGTTTAGGGTTTAGGGTTTAGGGTTTAGGGTTTAGGGTGTAGGGTTTAGGGTTTAGGGTTTAGGGTTTAGGGTTTAGGGTTTAGGGTTTAGGGTTTAGGGTTTAGGGTTGTTTGTTGTTTAGGGTTTAGGGTTGTTTAGGGTTTAGGGGGGTTTAGGGTTTAGGGTTGTTTAGGGTTTAGGGTTTAGGGTTTAGGGTTTAGGGTTGTTTAGGGTTTAGGGTTGTTTAGGGTTTAGGGGGGTTTAGGGTTTAGGGTTGTTTAGGGTTTAGGGTTTAGGGTTTAGGGTTTAGGGTTTAAACCCGTGCTTTCAAAAAAACTGTGCCCAGTACACTTTTTTTTGTACTTAGAGAAGGCGTCACGCTGTTTTTGTCCTCAGTACACCTGGGATCCCTGCAGACATGTAGTGTCGGACTGTTTCGAGCAACGGTCTTCCTATATGGTCCTATATGGAGTGGACGGTGTCAATTCAGACGTCTTGAGCTCACTACATGTAGGGTGTCCTGGGCATTCGCAGGATAACTTTGACTTGCGACCACGTTGGCACCCATCTGCCGCTGATCCCGGATTGCGAGGGCCCTAGGCAGCACCCATGTTAGCGTTGGATTACTATAACACTGCTAACGTAGTCCCCGCCTGGCATCCACACCCAGCCGCCAGCGTTGCTGCCAGGGCCTGTCTGAGACAACGTGCAGCTCCAGATCGATATTAAGTATACTGAGGCCCACACATTGCGCCGGGTGATCTCGAGATCCTAGGTCGAGGCAGGCGAGATCAGAAGCGTACAGAGACCCGAGACCCACACGTTGCACCTGCAGGGCCGCGCCACGCGGAGCGATCTCCTCGCGGCGGGGACATATAAGAATGCGCAGGAGACTGAGGCCCGCACGTTGCGCCTGGCCCTCGCCATGTCGATCGAGAGGATCCTGGCGACAATTTAAGAAGCGATTAAAACGACACCCGACACCCGAGGCCCACACGGAACATTGTGCCTGGTCCATGCCAGGTGGATTGACCTCCCAGGCGAACAACAGAAGAAGCTAAACCCTAGCCTGTAATTTACCCTCAACCCTAAGCCTGCGGGCTCCCGCAACAGCCTGGCTGGCCTGCAGCCCGTGGAACATCCCAGGCAGTGGGTCCTGGCGTGGACAAAAAACACGCGCACAGACACAGACACAGACACAGACACAGACACAGACACAGACACAGACACAGACACAGCAACGCAATCTGGAACACAAAAATCAACCGACAAAAAAAGGTGCCTGGCCACGCCCGATCCCCCGGCCCAAACCCAAACCCCAAAACCTAAACCCTAGCCTGTAATTTACCCTCAACCCTAAGCTGCGGGCTCCCGCAACAGCCTGGCTGGCCTGCAGCTCCGTGGAACATCCCAGGCAGTGGGTCCTGGCGTGGACAAAAAAAACACGCGCACAGACACAGACACAGACACAGACACAGGACAAGACAGACCCAGACACAGACACAGACACAGACAACACAGCACGCAGACACACACACAGACACACCACACACAGACACACAGACACAGACACACACACACACACAACACAACACACACACACACACACACACCACAGACCACACACACACACGACACGCAACACCACACACACACACACACAACACAAACACACCACACCACACACCCACACACAGACACACGCAGACACACAGACACACAGGCACACACACACACACACACACAGACACACGCAGACACACAGACACACGCAGACACACGACACACGCAGACACAGACCGACACCGCAGACACGACACAGCACGCAGACACACAGACACACGCACACGCAGCAGACACGCAGACACGCAGACACAGGCAGCAGACCACAGACACGCAGCAGCAGACACGCAGACACACGCAGACACGCAGGACACAGAAACGCAGGACACCAGACACACGCAGACACCAGACACGACACGCAGACACGCAACACAGACACGCAGACACCAGACACGCAGACACCAGACGCAGGACACAGACACACAGACCACGACACACAGACACCAGGCACACAGACACCCCCGCACACGACACAGAACACAGACACACCAGACACACGCCACACAGGACACACAGACACACAGACACACAGCACACGACCACACAGACACACAGACACACAGGACCACACAGACACACAGACACACACCACAGACACAGACGCACAGGACGCACAGACGCACCCAGACAACAGACGCACAGACACACAGACACACACACACACAACAAACACAACCACACACACACACACACACAGACACACACAGACAGAGCACACACACACACACAACACAGATACACACGCACAACACACGCACACACCACCACACAC
This sequence comes from Symbiodinium natans, assembly GCA_905221605.1. Lineage (NCBI taxonomy): Eukaryota > Dinophyceae > Suessiales > Symbiodiniaceae > Symbiodinium > Symbiodinium natans. The sequence goes on along the minus strand of CAJNDS010002159.1, from coordinate 617,545 downwards.
ACACACACACACACACACACGCACACACACGCACACACACGCACACACACACGCACACACCCCGCACACACACGCACACCACACGCACAAACACACACACACACACACGCACACACACGCACCCACGCACAAACGCACCACACACCGCACACACCGCACGCGCAGCCAACGCACGCAAACACACGCAAGCACGAACACGCACGCACGCTACACGCACGCACACGCACGCACACGCACGCACACGCACGCACACGCACGCACAGCCGCACGCACACGCACGCACACGCAAGCACACGCACGCACACGCACGCAACGCACGCACACGCACGCACGCACGCACACGCACGCACACGCACGCCACGCACGCACACGCACGCACACGCACGCCACGCACGCAAAGCACGCACACGCACGCAGCGCACGCACGGCACGCACGCGCACGCACGCGCACGCGCAGCACGCACGCACACGCGCACGCACGCGCGCACGCACGCGCACGCACGCGCACGGCACGCGCACGCACGCGCCACGCACGCACGCACGCCGCACGCACGCACGCACGCACGCACCACACACACACACAAAGAAAGAGACAGAGACAGAGACAGAAAACAGAGACAGAGACAGAGACACAGACAGAGGAACAGAGACACAGACACAGACACAGGGAACCACCCACACCCACACACACACACACACACACACACGCACAACACACACACACACGCACGCACACACGCACCACAGCATGCACGCACACACGCACACGCACACAAAGGACACGGACACACACACGCACACACACAACACACAGACACAGACACAGACACAGACACAGACAAAACACAGGACAGACACAAGCACACACAGAGACAGGAACACAGACACAGACACAGAGACAGAGGACACGGACAGACGACACAGAAGACACCAGTACACCGAGGACACAGACCACAGCACAGACACAGACACAGACACAGGACACAGAGACACAGACAGAGGAGACACAGACACACACACAGGCACACCGGACCACGACACAGGGACACAGACACAAGACACAGACACACAGACACCGACACACAACACACACACCACACACACACACACGGCAGACACACACACACAGACACAACACACACAGACACACACACCACACACAGACACCACACACAGACACACACACACACACACACGCAGACACACACGCACACACACACACACACGCAGACACACACACACACACGCAGACACACACACACACAACACACACACACACACACACACACGCAGACACACACACACACACACACACACACACACGCAGACACACGCAGACAAACACCCAGCACACACACAGACACACAGACACAGACACACAGACACAGACACACAGACACAGACACACAGACACAGACACACAGACACAGACATACAGACACACAGACACAGACACACCGACACAGACACACAGACACAGACACACAGACACAGACACACAGACACAGACACACAGACACAGACACACAGACACAGACACACAGACACAGACACACAGACACAGACACACAGACACAGACACACAGACACACACACACACAGACACACACACACACACACAGACACACACACACACATGCAGGGCTCTGGTCGACGCGATACGCTGCCGCAGGCACATATCCTGAGACAGCGCTGACAGCACACGCATGCTCGAAAACAGCACATGAGGCCGAAACGTGGGCCGGCATTATATGGCCGACCGCGAGCGTGGCCACCTGACAGATCCGGATCCGGATCGACGAAGCGACAAAATTGAAGTGGTTTGTGTAAGGCCCAGACGTCCCCCGCCGTGCTGCGGCGCCGCAGCCTATACAGGTCAGCGTGAACACACACAAACAATTCAATGCAAACAAATCAAAAGGCTCCTGCCTTGCTTTGCAAGCCCTGTGCCCGGCCCCCTCCCGATTCCCATCCATGCTCGCAGCTGCGGCATATATGCAGATGGCGTGCTTTTAAAAAAATAAATAAACAAATCAATAAATAACATATATATGTGTAGACTCACACTTATTGCGGTCCGAGGCACCATGTGGCTTGCCATCGTCAGACTGGCGCCCTTAACTATATGGGGCTTGGCTGCAGCTAGTACGTTGAAGCGCAGCAGCTCTTCAAAGCTGTGTGCGGCTGAGGTTCCCTGATCGGCGAGCTCTGGCTGGCGTCCGAAGGGCACTGGCACGCCGAGGCACACGTCCAACTGTGACATGCAAAAGCTTTCTGTGCACACCTTTTGCGTCCGAGGTTCCATCTGGAGCTGGCACCTGCTCACCATCGACGTCGCTCGAGTGCCCTGGATTTTCTTTGGACTCGCAAAAACAAAATCTTTCCACAAGAAACCACTTCATGCATCCAAGGTGCCATTTGGATCCTGCAGCTGCTGCTCCTCCAAGTGTCCTGGGACTTTCTTGAGACGCCTGCCTAGAATGTATGTGTCCTATAGGTTCCTTGGATTCGAACCCGCGCCTTTTTCAGGGACACCAGCAGCACCAGCGTCTTCTCCACCTATAGACTGGGCTATAGCATCAGCTCGGTTTAAGCCTCTATGCCTCGATCCCTTTGTGTAAAACACTTCCCACCGTACACGTTGAAAGCCGAGGTAAACCGAGCCTGCAAGCGCAACCGCTGCTCTCTCGGCGATGGCGTCGGTCAAGTCACAGCGCAAGTTTCCGAAAGATCGACACTATAGGCTAGCGCAAATCGATCCTGTCGACTTCTTCTTGCGTTCGTCAAGCGTGGCTCGGAAGTTCACTTTGTATTGCAGTCTATAGTCACAGACTGGCGGGTTAAGCTTAAGAGCTGCCACGACTGCTTCCAAACAACTTGGCGGGGGAGCTGACGGCAGTCCTGGCAACAACATCTGCGTCTCCATCTCGGCTGGATTGACACGTGAGGTCGGGCAAGCGTGGCCTGCACAGGGCTTCACGCAGCTCTTTTTTATATGTGTACACTTCACACACGCAAGCGCCGTCCTGGAGGTGGGGTCGGGGTCGCGTCGGAGCCCGGGGAGTCCAGCTTCTTGCGATTGAACTTCTTGTCCAACAGCTTCCCGCCCACAGCCGCCTTCAACGTTGCAGACAATTAAGAGCATAATTACAACAACATAAGAAGACCAAGCGCCTTGAGTTCCTGGAGCCAAACTCTCCTTGACTTGGCAGTCTTTTTGGTCTCCCGGATAACGTGCAAGGCCTAAGCGAACCAGAAATTCGAGCCAACTTAATTAAGCAAACAACATATTGCTTGCCCAGTGGCCATGCTCTTCAGCAGACACGCCTGCCCATGTGCCACAAGAGTATCGACGGGCTGCACAGTCTCTTCAACCTGACCAGCACATAGCACAGGATGCGTTGGTTCAAAAAAACAGAAAAAAACAGCGCCTTCTGGGACAGGGTACCATCATCGTTCTTCACCGCCATGCCGGTAAGCTTCGACACCTCGCACACACGCAGACACGCGCCAAGCACATGTGCCACGTATATTACGACGCCCCAGCCTTGGATAACTTCTTTTCGATGCAGATCTGGAGCTGCTCCACATTCAAGGTTTTCTGCAACCTTGTACACGCACAGAGTGTCCTTGGATCGATGCACCAGCTGTCACTGTATAACAATTAACCTATTTACCGAGTCCATCCCATATGAGCTTAATTACTATAGCAGTATAGGAACATAATCTTGCCTAATGCGGTTGGCGAGACTGCTTCAGAAGCGGAGCGTTCTTCTGCAGCATCCGGTTGTGATCCTCTGCCGTCATCACATCCACATCCGTCGGCTTGGCCGCACAAGAATCGCTGCAGTCGATGAAGTCGTCCTTCCAAAGCACAACTATGCAAATGCATTTATAAATGGTGCACACAAGTCAGCAAAAGGCTGTCCTGCTTCTTGCAAGGCAGTTCCCACGCCTGCAGCACGATCTCGAGATCGCCAGACTCCATTTCCACACATGCTTCAGCCATGATCCAAGGTCAAGTCGCTAGCGCAGCGATCAAACTGCCGGTGTCTGTACTGGTTCCGTGCGCGATTGCATGACCCGTTGTTTCAGATTTACGCTTCAGCTTATACATACAGCATGTTTGGCAATGCTCATGTCCTGTTCGGCAAGGCGCGGCGAGTCCACAGGCGTAACCCAGCAGCCCTGCCCTTGCAATATTTAAACCGCACCATGCCAAGGGGAGTGCAAGGAATTATAATTATTGGTCCGCCCTGCCCCCCCCCCCCCCACCCAAAGCGTCGACCCAAAAAACGGTAAGGAACCTTAGTTGTTCTTAACTGCTCCATCTACAATCAACCGATTCTACCTCTTTTTAAGGGTTTGATCGTTTGCCACTCATACCAAGTACAAAAAAAGTGCGCTCAGCACACTTTTCCTGCGTACAAGGCCACTGGGCCAGCCCTAAGTACAAAACATAGTGGGCACAGTTTTTCCGAAAGGACAGGTCTCCAGGTTAGGGTTTAGGGTTTAGGGTTTAGGGTTTAGGGTTTAGGGTTTAGGGTTTGGGGTTTGGGGTTTGGGGTTTGGGGTTTGGGGTTTGGGGTTTGGGGTTTGGGGTTTGGGGTTTGGGGTTTGGGGTTTGGGGTTTGGGGTTTGGGGTTTGGGGTTTGGGGTTTGGGGTTTGGGTTTGGGGTTTAGGGTTTAGGGTTTAGGGCTCAGGGTTGAGGTTGTCGGGTTTCTAAGGATTTAGCGATCAGGGTCCTGAGGGGGGCCATCCAACTCCATCAAATCACCGAAAGAGCAAAGGACAAAGAATCGAAACTGCCCAGGAAGAGCCCTCAACCCTACGTCGTCCACCCGAGATCGACAGCTCAGCGCAGCGCAACACTGGGCGTGGAGAGAATGTCGAAGTTGGACTCCTTGATGTTGACCTGCACTGGCAGACCGATGCTTCAGAGCAGAAAGGTTTGGGGGTCTGGGTTCTTCGGGTGCAGGGTCTACGGCTTAGGGTTGGTGAAGTAAAGTAAGTGCGTGCGAATCCCTGCGAACACTTTCTGCATACACAACTTATGAGGTTTTTGCGTCTACTACAGGGTGCGGCACAAGATTGCAGAGGGACCGTGCTCATTGGCCCCTCACAAGCCCGTCGGTGCGACCCAGGCCTTACGGTCATCGGACATATACTAGGAGGGTAGCTATAAATTAAACTTTTAGCTGCCTTATTAAGAAGCCCAATGAACCCAAAAAGGGTAAGGTTCTAAAGTTACGGTAAAGCACCACAAAGTATATGTTGTCGTCGGGAAAACTTGCAGAGAGCAGCTGCCAGCGTTGCTAGCTGGACGCAATCCGGTTCTGGGCGGAACTCACTTCTGCAAGGCACCCTAAACCCTAAACCCTAAACCCTAAACCCTAAACCCTAAACCCTAAACCCTAAACCCTAAACCCTAAACCCTAAACCCTTGGCTGGACCAAAAAAGGCGACTTCGCAAGGTTCCGGGATTGGGCCGCGTAGCCCTTCTCGTCACTACGTTGGAAAACAAGATGCTCTGAAAGGCAACGATCGAAAATCCAAACCCCAAAGAACCTTCAAACCCTCAACCCTCAACCCTCAAACCCTAAAAACCCTAAACCCTAAACCGACAAACCCTAAACCCTCAAGGCAAAAAGACAAACAGAAGTTGTATCCGGTTTCCTTCGAAGCCGCGGTTTCCATGTGCAGGGCTCTTGACTGAAGCCCAAAAGCAGCAACATGCTCAACATACTTAAAGCCTCCTTGCTTACCACACGGTGCTTTTCGAAAGTAGGGTCCTTATTGGGAGAAGGGAATCCGTCACAATATCATGCTGAAAAATCACGGCTTTTTGATATAAAAAAAACAAGCCGGGCACCTCAAAGAACAATTGGCTCCAAATGCCCTGAGAGTGCACGTTTGTATCTTAAGCTGGTGTCTGAGCTAGTGCGACACAAAAAATGCACTTCGCACCGCTGCAAGCAGGGCAAGCTGAGGTCAAAGGATTTTCAGGGTCTCAAGACCGTTTTTCCCCTCCCACTCCCCGGAGGACAACCCCATCCCCCAACGCCTGCAGCTGTCAGGGGAGGCGCCCAAAAAGCAATAGCCCGCAAAGCCGCCAAGAGGCAGCAGAAGCGACAAAACGAACAAAGCATACTTCTGGAGCTACCGGGAAGCTCGCAAAGACATAAACATGTCCAAACCAAAGTCCTCAAAGTAGCTCTCCCGCACAACTCCACAACAAAACTCGGTCAAGAGTTTCGGTCGAAACATCTTGGGGCCTAAGCCATACACAATGTTTATAAACTTAAACCCCCCAACCCCCACTGTAAAACCCGAAACCCCGAACCCTAAACCCTAAACCCCGAACACTGAACCGTCCCCCAGCTGAGGCCTTCAAGCCGTTTTCGAGGAAGCACTCCCATCCTTTCGGAGCTTAGGATTTAGGGTTGATGGTGCAGCACATGAACCCTAAACGGGCTATGGGTCATATTCATAATAACTGAATATGACTAATATAGGAGTATAGGGTATATGGGGTATATGAGACCCGATTTTAGGGTTCGTTTGGTCCCCAAGATTTTTGAGGGAGTTCCAATTTAGGGCTCCTCAAACCCTCAACCTATTCGGACTTGAGTCTGCCGTGTAGGAGACCTGGAAACGTGAGGACTTGGGGGCTCTTCGCTTTGGCTTGCTTGCTTGCTTGCGATACCCTTAAGGTAGTTACACTTTTGGGGTCCGTAAGGTTTAGGTTTAGGGCTTCGGTCTTCGGGGTCTTTGAGGCTGAGTCTGTCTGGCTTGCAGCTTCAAGGTTGCGGGTCGGCGGCAGAATGTGGGATGAGGAGAGGTGTCGCAGGCCCCACACCCTAAACCCCACACCCTACAAACCCTAATCCTACAAACCCTGGCCCTAAACCCTAAACCCTAAACCCTAAACCCTAAACCCTAAACCCTAAACCCTAAACCCTAAACCCTAAACCCTAAACCCTAAACCCTAAACCCTAAACCCTAAACCCCAAGTCCTAAATCCTTTCACCCAAGCCATGGGCAGCTGAGGCTTGATCTCTCGTTGGTGTTCAGGTCACCCAGTCCTCGGTGCTGTTTAGGATTTAGGGTTTAGGGTTTAGGGTTTAGGGTTTAGGGTTTAGGGCCAGTGTTTAGGGGGTTTTGGGTTTAGGGTTCTCTTCCCAAAATCCCACCAAAACCTTGACTCCGGGCTCCAACCATGTTTCCGATTTCTCTTGCTCTACCCTTAAACCTAAATTCAAAACCCTTATTTCATCAGGGTTTGTCCTTAAACCCTAAACCCTAAACCCTAAACCCTAAACCCTAAACCCTAAACCCTAAACCCTAAACCCTAAACCCTAAACCCTAAACCCTAAACCTAATGATTCACTTGACTGTTTGGGGGCTCGGGACCCTAAAAGTTTCTTCCACGAGAATCTCAACTGGAACCCTTAGACCAAGTTTAAGCTTTGGGGTTTATCGGGGTTTATTAATTAGGGTTTAGGGTTTAGGGTTTAGGGTTTAGGGTATGGGGGTTTTCCAGGCTTCGTTTGGCACATCGCTTCTGCACAGTCTCCTCTGCATGGCCAAGGCCGAAGAGCACATAAGGCAACTGCTGCCAATGCGAGAGCTTCACACGCAACGACAAGTCGATGTGCTGGCGGGCCGCGGCAAAATCGGCAAGCACCACTTGTTTCTCAGCCTCACTCAACTTGCCCATGCAGGGCTGGGCCACGAGGCCACCAGAGAGGGTTATAAGGTTTAATTAGAGGGTGTGTAAGAGTTATAGTGTTTATAGGGTTTCTAGGGTTTAGTCAAAGGGCGCAAAGGGTTTATCGAGTTTAATTCACCCAAAGCCCTGGGGCTCTAGAGCTGCAACTTCTTGGAACTTCAGGTGACTCCTGCACCCAAAAAATCGCAAAACCTCCACACGCGTAAACCAATAAAACAGCAAAGCCTAAGTACGGAAAACTGAAAAGCCCTTAAGCCGAAGACCTACACCCCTAAACCCTAAACCCCTAGTCCCCTCGGCCCTCAGCGAAACCTTAAACCCTAAACCCTAAACCCCTAAACCTTAAATCCAAAACCCCTGACCCTAAACCCTAAACCCTAAACCCTCAACCCTCAACCCTCAACCCTCAACCCTCAACCCTCAACCCTCAACCCTCAACCCTCAACCCCTAACCCCTAACCCCTAAACCCTAAACCCTAAACCCTAAACCCTAAACCCGACATCCGCTGGGGCTCCCCACGTCCGAGCTTTCCGTTCAGGTCGGAGTCGGCCACGAGGCCCTTTATCCGCACCTGGGAGGGTCTAGGGTTTAGGGTTTAGGGTTTAGGGTTTAGGGTTAGGGGTTTAGGGTTTAGGGTTAGGGGTTCTAGGAGTTGAGGGTTTTAGGGTTGTCGGCTTGTCAGGTTTAGGGGGTTTGTTGCGTTTTGGGATATGGGTTCAGGGGTTTGGTGGTTGAGAGGTACGCCCGGGACCAGAGAGCTTGGCGATTAACTGGGGCAGGTTTGTTTCAAGCCGTCTTCGAGCGATGCGGTTGTATGGGGGTGGGCGTTTTTGGAATTTGTTGGTACCTTCTATCGCTTTTTGTCTTAGTAGGTGCCTTTTGGAGCGTTTTAAGACTTGCTGCAGAGCCTTTTTTGAACCCATTGTTGGTACCTTTTCATTTCTGGCGCAGGCCCGAAAGCCTTGAGCCGTAAGCTCGACACCCTGGAGTCGCAAACTTTAAAACCCGAGAGTCGAAGCCTTCAAACCAAGGCCTAGCACCTTAGCTCCAGGGCCTGAGCCATAAAGCCTCAGCCCTCAACCCTCAACCCTAAAACCTTCAACCCCTAAACCCCTCAAACCTTGAACCCCAAACCCTACAACCTTCAAACCCTCAAACCCTCAAACCCTCAACCCTAAACCCCAAACCCGAAGCCCTGACGCCTTGCCTTGGTGCCGGTTGTCGGACGCTCTGCCGAGGATGGGAGCTCGGTAGCTGCCTTTCTGGAGTGTTCGGGGTTCAGGGTTTGTAAGGGTTTAGGGCTTAGGGTTTAGGGTTAGGATTTAGGGTTTAGGGTTGCAGGGTTTGGTTTGGTGGTCAGGGTGTTGGAGATTTTGGGGGTTTTGGGGATAGCAGCTTCTTGGAGGTTGACAAGTGGTTATGACTAGGATTGCAAGTGCCCCATGTAAGGTTGAAACAAGCTATAGCCATGGTCATCCTGCCTAATTTTCTCCATGAAGCTCCCAGTGGGAATCAGGACATGCAGGGTTCAGAGCTTACGTACAGGTTTTACTGGGCGGGCTTGTGCGCTTCAAACGTTGCCGGGTTGATAGGTTCTGAGGGTCCTACAACCGAAGGAGCTGAAACCCTTAGACTGGCAGTTCTCACCGAATCCCAAATCTAGGATTCTCTAGGAAACAAGAAATTACTATAGGGTTTAGGGTTTAGGGTTTAGGCTCCTGAACCTAGGCATGGAGGCGCTGAACCAAGGACTTCTTCGGGAACTGACGGTTGGATTTTGGGGGAGTGGGGGCACACGGGCTCAAGGTACAACGTGGTGGTTGTACCCGAAAGGCCGAAAGCCCTGAACTCCTAACCCCTGATCCTAAACCCTAAACCCTAAACCCTAAACCCTACACCCTAAACCCTAAACCCTACCTGGCCCTAAACCCCATTCAGCCTGCAGATCGGGTGCTTTGACCTCCTGCTTGGCCTCGGCACGGAAACTACGCCCCAGGGTTTAGGGTTTAGGGTTCAGGGTTTAGAGTAACTAGAAATAAACGAGTAACTAGGAATAAAGGTGCACCATTTTCTTGGCTACAGGGGCTAAATAAAGGAAACAAGCCCCCCTATAAACCCTAAGCCCTAAACCCCAACCCCTAGCCCCCCCCCAACCCCCCCCCCCCCCCCTGAACCAAAAAAATGAAAAATAGAAGGCTCCACTGTGGGTCCTACCTCTGCAGCATGTGGGGATGAAGGTATCCACTCCCGAAGCCCTGAAGCCCTCAGCCATACATAGGGTCCCAGGCAAACCCGCGGGGCGAGGAGGCGAATACCAGACTCACAGTGACGAACATCCCCGACAACCACACACCAGGGGGGGGGGGGGGGAACGACACCCTTTTGGGCTTCCTTGGGGGTGTAAGCAAGAGGTTTAGGGTTTGGGTTTAGGGTTTAGGGTTTAGGGTTTAGGGTTTAGGGTTTAGGGTTTAGGGTTTAGGGTTTAGGGTTTAGGGTTTAGGGTTTAGGGTTTAGGGTTTAGGATGCATTTAGGGTTTAGGGTTTAGGGTTTAGGGTTTCGGGTTTAGGGTTTAGGGTCAATTAGGGTTTAGAGATTCGGGCGCTGCGCCTTCTCCTCAGTGGCAGTCTGCGCCACTGGCGCGGAAACCTGCCGTTCAGTGCGGAGCAGCTTGCGTGCGCCAGGACTTGGGAGGGCTGGAGGGTGGGCTCAAGATTTGGGCTGGTTTTGGGTTCTTGGGGAAAGCAGCTAGTCAGTTTAGGGTTTAGGGTTTAGGGTTTAGGGTTTAGGGTTTAGGGTTTAGGGTTTAGGGTTTAGGGTTTAGGGTTTAGCGTTTAGGGCTCTGGGCTGCAGTTGTGCAGTTTCGGGGCATGGCCCCTTGCGGGGTTACCAGGCCCGCAAGGCCAAGGCCTTGCGCGCTTCGGGGTTGAGGATGGGCCCGAGGTTGCTTCCTATGTAGCGTGAGCACGAATGTAGCCTAAACCCTAAACAGCACCGAACGGCCTCGCAAATCTGCAACATCCTTGACCCTAAACCCTAAACCCCAAACCCTACACCTTTCGCCGATGCCACATCACGCTGCATGGTGCAACCATCTCTGAGGTTTAGGGTTTAGGTTTTAGGGTTGAGGGTTTTCCATACTTCTCAAACTCCAATGACCGACCCATAAGCCAACCCGAAACCCCTTTCAACTATGAGGCTCTCAACCTTTATCTTCTAAGGGCCTTTTAACTTTTAACCCCTGAACCCTTTGACCCCTACAGCCCTACAGCCCGAACCCTAACCCTAAACCCTAATTTAAACCCTAAACCCTAAACCCTAAACCCCTGTCAATTCCTTTACAACCCTAAACCCCAAACCCTGAAGGCCCCATTGAAGCCCCGCATTGTGCCTTCGGTTCACAGGTGTCGTCCACACCCAGGGCTTGAAGTAGGTCCTGCCCCAAAAAGAGGCCCTTACATTAAACCCCCCTAAAACCCACTTGAAACCCTAAACCCTTTAAACCCTAAAACCCGAAACCCTGAATTACTGCAAGAACAGTTGAAGATTCTTAAATAACCTACAATGGAGAGAAGAAGGCCTTGGCAGCTATAGCCTGTAGAAAGACAGGGTTTGCGGGGCTATTATAGTATATTCATAAACGGACCATAAGGGAATAGGTTTTAGGTTTGGGGGTTTAGGGTTTAGGGTTGCTTAGTGCCTCTTCAGGGTGTGAGGGCTTTTCAGCTTCCAGGGCTTCAGGGGGTACCCTAAACCCTAAACACTAAACCCTAAACCCTTAGCCCTGAACCTAAACCCTCAGGTTTCTCGTGTTTTTGGGTTTCGGGCCTCTCCCAGTTGGCACCCGCCGGGTCCTTCTCAAAGGCAGCTTCCTCGAGAGTCTTTTGACTGCTCGGTGTTGCGTCAGGACCTCTCCATGCTCGAGTCATCATGACCCTGGGGTTTAGGGTTTGGGGTTTAGGGTTTAGGGCTAGACCCAATAGCAACCTAGGAATAATAAGGGTGCCCTTTTTGGTGTTCGGGAGCATCTAAGAGCACCAAAACCATAAGACAAGGGAGGCTACACCTGAAACCTTACACCCAAAAAGCCACACCAAGCCACCCCCCCAAGAGCTGAACCGCGAACCCCTACAACTAGAAGTCCGAGAGTAAACTCGGGAAAAAGACAGGGTGCCGATGGCTTTAGGGTTTAGGGTTTAGGGTTCACCAACCCTAAACCCTAAACCCCTTACTAGAAAAAGCTGTCGTTTCAGGTTTGAGGCTGGCCTATACGAAACAGCTGACGGTTTCCCAGGCCCCCAGAATGTCAACCGCAAAAAGCCTGAAACCTCAACTTGACCCTAAACCAACATCCCGAAAATCTAAAAGTTTAGGGTTTAGGGTTTAGGGTTTAGGGTTTAACCCTATAAACCCTACACTCAACATCCTCCAGCCCCTACAAAGCCCTGGACGCTCAACAAGAAAGGCTCAACTCTTCTAAGCCCGATGAACGATTAAACCTCAACCCTGAAGCCATCCAACTCTCGACCCTCAGCCCCAAAGCCGAAAAGCCTCGTTTAGGGTTTAGGGTTTAGGGTTTAGGGTTTAAGCCCTAAAGCCCTAAGCCCTGAAATCCTCAAACCCTTCCCGAAAACCTTTCAAGCCTAGAAACCATAAAACCTCTAAGCCCAGACCCCTAAAACCCCTATAACCCCCAAAACCCAATAAACCATATCCCCTAAAACCCTAACCCCTAAACCCTAAAGCGCCATAAGCCCTATACGCCTTGAAGCACTACAAGCCCCATAAGCCCGAATCAAAGCCCAAAACCCAATACACCCTGCACCATAACCCCCAACAAATCCTAAAACCCTAAACCACGAAAACCCTACACCACACACCCAAAACCCACAAACCCTAAAACCGCAAACGACTAAAACTAAAACCCTAAAGCCCTAAACCAAAAACCCTAAAACCCTATAAACATAAACCCCTAAAAATTGCGAGCCTATAAACCCTAAACCCTCAACCCGTAAACCCTAACACCAACAAAGCCCTAATAACCCCCTACAAACCGCAAAGACCCAAAAACCTTACACCGCTAACACCCTCAAACCCTATAAGCCCATGGATGCAAACAGCATCCTAAACCCTGTAAACCCTAAACCCCTACAAACCACAAACCCTAAACCCTAAACCCTAGAACCCTAAAACCCTAAAACCCTAAACCCTAAACCCTGAACCCTAAACCCTAAATCCTAAACCCCCCACAACCCCGAAGGTGCTCCTGGCACGTTGAAGGCCGCCGCGGAGCACTTCCCGCGTAGCCGGCGCCTTGGAGGCGCAACAGCTCCTAAACCAAAGGCCTGGGACTTGGAAGGGTTTAGGGTTTAGGGTTTAGGGTCTAGGGTTTAGGGTTTAGGGTTTAGGGTTTGGGGTTTATTTAGGGTTTAGGGTTTAGCGTTTAGGGTTTATCGTTTATCGTTTATCGTTTATCGTTTATCGTTTATCGTTTAGGGTCTAGGGTTTAGGGTTTAGGGTTCAGGACTGAAAGGCGTTTAGGGTTTAAGACTTGAAGGGGTTTAGGGATTGGGGTTTAGGACTTAAAGGGGTTTAGGGTTTAGTCTGGGGCTGGAAGGGTGTAGGGTTTAGGACGTGATGAATTCCAAAACTAGGTTGCCCGGTAACCTAGAGGGAATAAGGGCTACTATTGGGCATCCTAGAAAACCTGATGCCCTGGAGCCCTCAAACCCCAAAACGCCTACGCTGCCGAGTGAAGGGGGTCGTATGAGCCTTGAAACCCTAAATCCTAAATCCTAAATCCTAAACCTAAGCCCTATGCCCTGAACCCTCAGACGCAGAACCCTGTGGGAGACTCGGAGAGTATGGTGTTCATCCTCCAGGTCACTATAAGGGCCTTAAGAATTAGAACAGGGTTTTGAGGGTTACTCGAGTCTATTGATAGAGCGACCATACCGGAATACGACTAGCAAGTACCCTAAACCCTAATCCCTAAACCCAAAACCCTAAAGCCTAAACCCTAAAGCCTAAACCCTAAACCTTGCAGTTTCCTGCATGGCATCTGCACTGCACATCACTGCGCTGGCAAGCCCTGCGTCCCAAATCGTGAGCTAGGATTATACTATGCTATCATAAAAACCTCCCAAAACCTACTCTAACTATAAAAGGACAGTATAACCCCCCACCCCCCCCTCCCCCAAAAAAGAAAACCTATTCTAGTTATAAAAGGCCCATAAAGTAACCATATATACTCACCGAGTCTTTTTTGCGCTTCTCCTTCGCCTGAGGTTGCTGCGCACACCTGCGCTCTCCCAGTGAATGCGCAGTTACCAATGAGGGAGCTGCCTTGGTTTCGCCCTCGCTGGCTTAGGCTGGCTTAGTGTTTCGGGTTGAGGGTTGGGGTTGGATTTAGGGTTTAGGGTTTTAGGGTTTTAGGGTTTGAGGGTTTTGGGGTTTGAGGGGTTAGGGTCTAGGGTTTAGGGCTTAGGGTCTTAAATGAGGTCACGCAGGCTTTGCCTTGTGTCTCCTCTGCGCGCTGTCCGTCAGGACAGGAGCTCGTTTGAGCTTTCCCGACTGGCGCCCCAAATGATTCGTGAGCCTAAGCCCTGTAAGCCTAAACCCTACAGCGTAAACCGTCAGTATATAAGTATGAATATAGAAATGAATAACACACACATGTATACATATATATATATATAGTATATACAAGTACATAGTATATGAAAGATATATCAGAAAATAACAAGTAAACCCGAACCCTAAACGCCGCAATTCAGACAGGTTTTGGAAGCCTGATGGCTTCAGATTACCGACGTTGCTTCGATGTTACCTGCAATGCGGCGTGGTTCAAAATAGTGACACGTGCGGCCATGTGGGGTCTATCAACCAGCGGTCCCTTCAAGAGGCTTATTCGGGTTTAGGGCTCAGGGTTTAGGGTGGTGAGTTCCATCAGGACTTGAAGAAAACAAGTACTCCTAAACCCTAAACCCTAAACCCGAAACCCTAAACCCTAAACCCTAAACCCTAAACCCTAAACCCTAAACCCTAAACCCTATGAACGTTGCTAAGGGCCTCAGGGAGCCCTTCGTTGATAAACGCCCAAGTAATTCTACAAATGCACATCGTTGGCGCATTTTCTTTCAGCAATTCACGTCACCTTGAGTGAACTAAATTAGATCCGCATCCGGGTCAGATCGCGGCGGCAATCTTCGAGCCTGCATCTCGGGATTAAAGTTTAGGGTTTAGGGTTTAGGGTTTAGGGTTTAGGGTTTAGGGTTTAGGGTTTAGGGTGCATGACGGAAGATTCATATTCTGGGTTTGGGGCATAGGCTTTTAGCTTCAGGCTGGAAGGTTCAGTCATTTGTCGATGAATTCTAAGCCCTAAACCCCAAACCCGAATAAACCTCTAACTAGCCCTTTTGCTTTCAAGAACACATTGAGAGGCTTCCAGTCCCTTGGACTTCATTCAAACCAGTGGTGCACTCTGAACAACTCCGCACTCCAAACTTGAACACCCAAAAGAGCCTGAAACCCTAAACCCTAAACCTAAACCCTAAACCCTAAACCCTAAACCCTAAACCCTAAACCCTACACCCTACACCCTAAACCCTAAACCCTAAACCCTAAACCCTAAACCCTAAACCCTAAACCCTAACCCTAAACAAACCCTAAACTTGAGCACCAAAAAGAGCCTTAAACCGCAATGTCCCAACCTCCCTGAGGTGCGCCTCACGTAGGGCTGCTGTCTACCCGCTCATCAGGGCCATTTTGGGCGGAGCCCGCGTCTCGCCTGCAGTCAGTTTATCAGATGCTTAAGGCTTATGGGGATTCGGTTTTCCCATGCTTATTCTAAGTTTAGGGTTTAGGGCTGAGGGCAAGATTGAGGGTGTAGCTACGCCCTATAAACCCTGAAGCCCCCAAAACCTGCGCCTGAACAACGAAGCCCGTGCCTCTTTGGGGTGATACCCTACGCCCGAAAACCTGATTAATGCCTAAACCCTACAATACCCTAAATAAATCCTAAACCCCAATACCCTAAACCTTAAAACCTAAACCCGAATACTTGAATTTCTCAAGGCTTTGAGATTTCAGGGCCTTTTGAGTTCCTGGCTTCTGAAGCCCCAAAGCCTCAAGACCAACACCCCAAGCCCCAAAGCCTCAAGACCAATAGGGTCTAGGGGCTTAGGGCTACTAGTAGCCCTAAACCCTAAACCCTAAACCCTAAACCCTAAACCCCAAACACCAAACCTTTCGTGGGAAGAGGGGCCAAGGCCCGGGCAGCCCTTTCGGTCGTCTGTCACGAGGTATGACCACACCTGCAGAGAAGGCGTGGGGAGCCCTAAACCCTAATCCTAAACCCTAAGCCCGAAACCCTAAAACCTAGACCCACCAAATTTCAGGGTGAGGGTGTAGGGCTTGGGTTTCGGGGCTTTTTGGTTTTGAGGTTTTGGGGATTTTGAGGGCTTTGGGATTGAGCAAAAGCACTTGGGGGCTCCTCATTTCGAGGTTTAAGGTTCAAGGGGAATGAGACTAAGGCTCCCTTCTAGGGCCCTTAAATGAACAACCCCTAAACCCTTAACCCCTGAAGACCTGCCTTCAAGCGCGGTATCTTTGTTCCCACGCCCTGCAGGGCGGCAAAGGGTGGATGTTTGTTTGATGCTTCGGGGCGGCCATCTTTGCTTCAAGGTCTTGGAAGTCGTAGTTTGTTTGTTCGGGCTGAGGGTTTCGGGTATAGGGCTTGGGTTGTAATAGGGCTCGTTCGGGTTTCGGGCATAGAGTTCCAAGCCGTAAGATCACCGATACTGAAGAAAAAGATGTCTTACCGACATCTGCTTAAGAATTCCACAGCGATTCTGCACATGACTGCCACAAAAAACTATCCAATGCCCAGTTCGTGGTCCAAGCCGTACTCTGCTAAGGGCTCCTGGGTATAGGATTTAGGGTTTAGGGCTTCTGACACTTGTACCCCAGGAGCGTGTCCCCCCTTATACTAACAGTCCTTAATAGGGACTATAATCGTAGGTACTGTGTTCCCTATTAAGGACTGTGAGTATACGGGGGAACATCCCAAAGTAACAACAGGCGTCATGTCCCCAACAGTGGAGGCGCACCTGACAGATCACTTCCCGACCGTTCACCTCGGCAGTGTGAACTACGGGCCCGTTTCCTAAACCCTAAACCCTAAACCCTAAACCCTAAACCCTAAACCCTAAACCCTAAACCCTAAACCCTAAACCCCTAGGGTTAGAGGACTGAGGGATGAGGAGTGTAGGAGGGTTTTCGGGTGCAGGGTTCCGCATAACACCCAAAACAAAATGTCCGCACCCAAGTATCACCCCTTCCATACCCCCCATCTCTAATCTACAAAATCTCCGATCGTGCTGTTCAGGAATCGGTGGCGGTTGGAGGAGGGGGACCCCAAATCCTAAACCCCACACCCCAAGCCTAAGCTACTTGCCTGGGGAGTTTTCAGTCGAACGCAACCATGTAAAGTTCAGCCATGCTTGGAGGTTTTTGAGTTAGGTTTAGGGGTTTGAAGGTTATAAGGACTTCAGGTTTCAAAAGATGGAGCCTTAGCTTAACGTGCTTCGGGATGGTATAGTGTAGGAATTGAGGTTGCGATGTTCCCCCCGTAGGCTAACAGTCCTTACTAGAGATGATAGCACCGCTATTCGAATCCCGATTAAGGACTGCTAGTACAAGGGGGAACATCCCAAAATTGAGGTTTCGAGTCTTTGGCCTGCCGCCGAGATGCGCGCAGGACCCCTCGACAAGTCAGAGACCTCGCGGCGCGGGTCGTGGAGGTCAGGTCCGAAAGCGCGTACGATCCCTAGGGTTTAGGGTTTAGGGTCTAGGGTCTAGGGTTTAGGGTTTCCGACCCAGCTGAAAAACAATCCCGTACGTTGTGAGCCCTAAACACTCAACGGCTTGGGCGTCGAAGGATGTAGAGATGACAGAGGGGCGGCAGCTTTCGGGCTTCGGTTCTTCAGAGGTTCGGGAGTTTTGCGGACCGATGAAAAGCGGTTTAGTAACTTGGGTGGATGACGTGGATGGGCGAAGTGAGGTGAAGTGTGCCATGTTTCGAGTCCACATGTGGTGCTGGGTGCTCAGCTTAGCAGACAACCTTGAACCTCCAGAAATGTAACACGAAAGTTCTGAACTGACATCAGCACTAATTAAACCCTAAAACCCTAAAACCCCACACCCTTCCTGGGAACAGAGAGGTCTACCGACGTCACTGCTTGCCCCCTCCCTCCCCCCCCCCCCCCCCCCCCTTAAACCCTAAACCCTAATCCTAAACCGGAAGAAGGTAACCACATGCCCGGCCTGTCGCCGGAGGCGTTCCTGCCGCAATCTAGGGCTGAAGCACTCAACTGAGAGGTTTCGGGTTTACAGCAGGGTTTACTTGGGTAGCGTTTAGAGTTTATAGGGTTTAGGGCTAGACTCAAGAGTAATCTAGGAACAAAAAAGGGTGCTATTTTTCGTTTTAGAAAGGGAACTTATAAGGCAACCTAAACCCCCTAAACCAAAGGGGGCGCAGTGGCCTCAAAGCTTCAGGTTTGTAAGGGTCACCGATCTGGTGCGCGGAGCCCGAAGCCACTTGAAGGGTGCAGAAGCCATCCCGAAACAGATCCTGGCAAGCCCCTAAACCCTAAACCGTAAACCCTAAACCCTAAACCCTGAACCCTGAACCCTGCACCCTGAACCCTGAACCCTAAACCCTATACCCTAAACCCTAAACCCCTTAGGCTTTCAGGTTGGCAGGTTTAGAGTCTCTGCCTTATGAGAGCGTCGATGAGCCTGACCTTAGGCTCTCCTGAAGAGTGTGACCAATCGTCTGAAACATGCTTCAAGCGCTTTAGGGTTTAGGGTTTAGGGTTTCGGGTTGAGGGTTTAGGGTTTAAGGTTTAGGGTGCGTCAAGCGCTGTGGGTTGCGGTATGTCAAGGGCTTAGCAAGGTGTAGGTTTTGTCTTCGGGTTTGTGGCGGGGCCTCTAGCTTCCTGCTATAGCCGAAGAAAAACTGGCAATTGGGTGTATCATGGAGCCTAACACGCAAAAATGGGGGGGGAGGGGGGGGGAGGGTACCCAGGGCAACCACGATGATGCAGACTTGCTGGGGTGCTCGACGGCCACAAGAAACCTGAACCTCCTAAACTCCACACCTCCCGAATTCTTCAGCCCCAACACTTTTATACACAGGCCTCCGAGACTTCGAGCTTTGGAGGTGTTTCGCGGGTTTAGGGTTTACGGTTTAGGGGTTAGGGGTTAGGGTTTAGGGGTTAGGGGTTAGGGTCTAGGGTTTAGGGTTTAGTTTCGTAGGGGTGTTTTGGTGCGGGTTCCCCTCAACATTCTATTGAAGGCTATGGGTCTGGCTATGGCTGTGGCTCAAGCCTAAGCTAAGCTACTACTTGCCTAAGTAAGAACCACCTAAAATAGAAGCATACTCTTCCTCACAAGGGCAATCTCGGGATTCAATTTTTGTGTTATTCTTGGGGTGTTCTTCAGCAAATCGAAGTAGGAAGCCTTACACCCGAACCCTAAACCCTAAACCCTAAACCCTAAACCCTAAACCCTAAACCCTAAACCCTAAACCCTCTACCCTAAACCCTAAACCCTAAAACTTCAACCCAAGGCGGCCTGCTCTTGCCTTGCGGCGGATCTTCGCGCGCGCTCCTGCGGTTTTAAGGTCGCAGGTTTGGAGTTTAGGGCTCTAGTCCTTGGTAGACCAGGGACTAGGACGGGTTTAGGGTTTAGGGTTTAGGGTTTAGGGTTTAGGGTTTAGGGTTTAGGGTTTAGGGTTTAAACCCCTGGACCCTAAAGCCCCTGAGTAGCCCAGTGACCATGTCATACTAAGGGCACCCTTTTTTGGGGGCTACTTCAAAAGGGAACCTTAGAACCCAAAAAGGGGAAAGGGTACCACTACGCTACCAAGAGTCAGGGTCCAGGAGGAAGAGCTGGGTGGTGGCAAGTCCCCCGCGTAGAGCGGCCTAGCTAAGAACAAACTGGAAGCCCCAAGCCCCAAGCCCTAAGCCCCTAACCCTAAACCCTAAACTCTGTACCTTTCACCATCCGTAGAGACACAAGCCCTAAATTCTATACCTTTCACCATCCGTAGAGACACTATAAGATGGCCCCCATAAACCCAGAGCATCATGAAGTACCAGCACATCAGCCCACACAAGCCCCGAACATCCCCTAAACCCTAAACCCTAAACCCTAAGCCCTAAGCATGCAAAATATCCTAAACATCCTAAACCCTACAAGATTTCGCCGTTGCAGGAAGACATTACCGGGCGGTTGGGTCTAGGGTTGGGTTCATAAAGCTTTGGGGTTTTTAGGTTTAGGGTTCAGGGCCTCTAAAGTTTCAGTTTAGGGTTTAAGGCTTAGGGGGTAACTCCAGAAGCCAGGTGGCAGATCTGGGGACGGCTACTCTCTTTTGTTGGTCCTCTGCTCGCGTTGCTTTCTTCGCTGGAGCCCCGTCATTGGCAAGACCTCGGTTCATGATGAGGTGAAGAAAATCCCAAAAGACAAAACCCCAAACCTAGACGCAAGAGTGAACTAGGGCAAAATAAGAGTAGCCGTCGACGCTTCTGGGTTCTAAGGGAACCGAAGCCCTAAACCCTAAACCCTAAACCCTAAACCCTAAACCCTAAACCCTAAACAAAAGGGGGGGGGGGGGGATAAGGGCCGACTCCAAGGTCCTAGTAACTGCCCTAACTGACCGTACCTCCCAATCCCTTAGGGTTTAGGGTTTAGGGTTTAGGGTTTGGGGTTTGGGGTTTGGGGTTTAGGCCCCTTTCTGAAATTGCGCAGGATGCGGGTTTGGGGTTAGGGTGTAAGGTTTAGGGTTTCAGGTTCAGGGTTTAAGGTTTAGGGTTTTGGGTTTAGGACGAGAAGGTTCATAGGTGCTTATACGTTCATACGGTTCGAACCGCAGTTTCCGGAGTGCTAACCTGACTTTTAAGTACCCTCGAAGCTCTAAGTATGTGCATTATCAACAGTGTGGCCCTGATAGGCCACTTGGTGTGATAAGGTTGGGGGACTCGGTTGCAACCCAAAATCCCTGATTGCGGTTCAGGGTTTAGGGGTTCAGGGTTTAGGGTTTAGGGCTCAGGGTTTAGGGATTGCGGTTTAGGGTTTAGGGTTTAGGGTGTAGGGTTTAGGGTTGAGGGTTTAGGGCTCAGGGTTTAGGGATTGCTGTTTAGGGTTTAGGGTTTAGGGTTCAGGGTTTACGGTTTAGGGTTTAGGGTTTACGGTGCCCTGAGCCGAGCTGCCTGAAGGTGACCCTTCTGGAGGTGAAGAGGACCTCGCGCATGTTGCAGTGTCTTCAGTTTAGGGTTTAGGGTTTAGGGTTTAGGGTTTAGGGTTTAGGGTTTAGGGTTTAGGGTTTAAGGGCACTACCCTCCTCTGTACAACGCCCCACCCCCACCCTAGGTTTCCCCCATAGTTAAGGCTGCTTAGGGATATTTCAGATTATTTAAGGCGGGAACCTAGGGGGAGTAGTGTAGAGGGGGTAGTAGGGAAACCCATGATTCATGATGTGGGGTTTCGAGTTCTATAGGTTGTTTCTGGGGATGCTTGGTAGCCCAAAAACCAAATTCTAACAAGGGCTTAGGGCTTAGGGTTTAGGGTTTAGGGTTTAGGGTTTAGGGTTTAACCCTAAACCCCAAACCCTAAACCCTAAACCCTAAACCCTAAACCCTAAACCCTTTTTTGTGGTTGGTTTCTTTAGAAGGGAACCTTGGGAAAAGGGTACAAGGTTAACTCCCTAAATCCCTAAAGCCCAAAGCCCTGTCGAAAGCAGTGTCGAGTTTAGGGCGAAGGGCTGTGTCGGCCCAGAACCCGAAGGCACTGTGGCAGCCTTTCCTTGGGGAGCCTATTTCAAGTGACCCCAAGCCACTCAACAACCCGAATTCCTAAACCTGAATAAGGGTGTAGGGTTAGGGTTCACAAACCTGAGCCAAACTCCTGGCAGCCCAGTACCCATATTATTAATAGGTGTCTATAGCCTTTTGTGGGTTGGCTACTTTAAAGCGGAACCTTGAGCCAACAAAAAGGTGAAAGGGCACCACTGGGCCACCAAGCCACCTGAACCCTAAATCTTTAACTCCTGAACCCTAAACCCCTAAACCTTGAAACCCCCTATCGTGTCTACAAGCCTCTTATAAACAGTATTTCTGGTACCCTACCCCCTAAACCCAACCCCCTAAACCCTAAACCCTAAACCCTGAACCCTAAACCCTGCAAAGGTTCCTGCCTCGATCTTGCGGTGCGGCCTGGCTTTGAAAAGCGCTACTCTTGCATTGCGAGGGGGGGGTTAGGGTTTAGGGTTTAGGGTTTAGGGTTTAGGGTTTAGGGTTTAGGGTTTAGGGTTTAGGGTTTAGGGTTTAGGGTTTAGGGTTTAGGGTTTAGGGTTTAGGTTTAGGGGCTTGGAGTGTAGGGTCTAGACGGGTTTAGGGTTTAGGGCTGAGGCATACAGGGGTACCACATTTTGGAAAACGACATTTTCTGTGAAGCCCTGAACTCCTGAACACAGGCGGGGGGTGTGTTGGGGGTTGAGGGTGCATAAGGGCAACCGTGTTTGGGGCTAAGTAGACCTTAGAGTCCGACATGGTTCAAGTCGTAAGCGGTGATACATATCTCTCTCCTCCTAAACCCTGAACCCTAAACCCTAAACCCTAAACCCTAAACCCTAAACCCTAAACCCTAAACCCTAAACCCTAAACCGCAAACCCCAAACCCCAAACCCTAAGCCCTAAGCCCTAAGCCCTAAACCCCCCCCAACCGATTTTCAAGCCCACCTTGCCGAGGAGGAAAGGTGTCACACCCCCACCCCA
>CAJNDS010002159.1:534976-592476 GCA_905221605.1 Symbiodinium natans | reverse complement strand
GGCAGGCTCCAACTCCAGAGTCGCTTTTGGGGGATCTTGGTCTCGGGCTTCGGAGGGTGTCAGGCTTAGAGCTGGTTGGTGTAGGGTTTAGGGTTTAGGGTTTAGGGTTTAGGGTTTAGGGTTTAGGGTTTAGGGTTTAGGGTTTGGGGTTTGGGGTTTGGGGTTTGGGGCTTGGGGTTTGGGGTTTGGGGTTTGGGGTTTGGGGTTTGGGGTTTGGGGTGTGGGGTTTGGGGTTTGGAGTTTGGGGTTTGGCGTCGAGGGCTATGGGGTTTGGGGTCAATTTGGGGTTTAGAGGGTTTAGAGTCTAGTGCTAAAATCCGGGTGTAGAGCCCAGGTTTAATCTAAGCTGTCGGGTTCATACAGGCGCTTAGGGTTCATGTAGGGTTTAGGGTTTAGGGTTTAGGGTTTAGGGTTTAGGGTTTAGGGTTTAGGGTTTAGGGTTTAGGGTTTAGGGTTTAGGGTTACGGGGTTGAGGGTTTGAGGTTTAGGGCTTCGGGTTTAGGGTTTAGGGTTTAGGGTGGATTTCGGGTCAGGAAGATACATCGCGTTTTGAGGCCAGGCTGCACTGTGCTCGGTGAACTTTTCACCTGGACAGATCTGGACAGACTAGAGGCCCTAAAGCCTAGACCCTAAACCCTAAACCCTAAACCCTACAACTCACAACCCCGAAGCCTTCTAATGGAGGGCAAGGCTAAGGAACCCACCCATCTTCCTGAGCACTTACAACCCTAAACCCTAAACCCTAAACCCTAAACCCTAAACCCTAAACCCTAAACCCTAAACCCTAAACCCTAAACCCTGAACCCAAATTCGTCCGGTTTGAGGTTTAGGGCTCAGGGGGTTGAGGGTTTTCGGGCTTCGGGCTTCTAAACCGGAAGCCCTGGTCCCTGAAGCTTCCGAAGCCCCCCCCCCCCCCCCCCCGTGCACGATTAGGGTGTCTAGGAGGACGTAACATCAACCCTGAACGCCTGGCCTAGGTTCCCCTGCCCTTTTGGTCCCTCAAGTAGAACCCTAACCCCCGCTGATGTGAGGTGGTGCTGGGGGCATGTAGGGTTTCGACTTCAGCACTTTGGACCATGATCGAATTACACGAACCAGTATGGCCGCGTGGGTGTCTGCAAGAGTGCAGATGTCTAGGCTTCAAGGTCCAAGGACTTTGACAAAAGGCACTTTAGAGCCACATAGTCGGGTGTACAGGTAACCACGCGTTTTCGCATGCAACGTGCCACGTCCCTAGACCCTAAACCCTCCAAGAGGACAAAGTCTCCAAACCCCCCCCCAACTCCAACCACTGAAGGATCACAGGTTCCCCTACAAGCCCGCACGCCTAGGACCCCAAACCTCATCCCTGCAAAGCAAAAGCCCGTTTTAGGGTTTAGGGTTTAGGGTTTGGGGTTTAGGGTTTAGGGATCAGGGTTTAGGGTTTAGGGTCCCCTGCATGTACTTGCTCCGGAGCATTGTCATGCTTCGGCCTGCGGCTGGCTTCCGCTGACATCCATGGTGCCGTCGTTCTTGAAATTGCCAGTCTGCCCGTGACAGTTTGCAGCTCTTGTGAATATGATGGGGTTTAGGGTTTAGGGTTTAGGGTTTAGGGTTTAGGAGGATTCGGAAAATGTGTATGTTTTGGGATGTTCTCCCTTATACTACCAGCTCCTGAATAGGGATTATAGTCCGGGGTACTCATCCCTACTAAGTATAGCATCCCAAGTTTTAAGCTTGCAGGACCCCTAGCCTGATTACACCCTACGCCTTTGGGCTTAGGGTTGAGGGGGTTTCGCCCTAAACCTTCCTCCACACCCCATGAAGCCCGCCAACCATAAAACCGGTACCTGCTTGAGCCATCACCTGCTGAAACTACCTTACCCTTGAACTAAACGGGCCGAACGAACTGTGAAGGTCAAAAAGGAAGCCCAGCAGAAACGCGGTAGGCTCTACCAGTCATCCGATACCGCTAACTCCCATGTAGCCCCCGGTTTCGAAGACCCCCTAAACCCTAAACCCTAAACCCTAAACCCTACACCCTAGACCCTAAACCCTAAACCCTAAACCCGGCAAACGAAGATGCTTACTGCAAACACAAGGATCCCTACGTGCCCCTCACTAAATCGAAGCTCGGCAGGCTTGCTCAGAAACAGCCACCGTGGCTTAATATAGGGGCCTTAATTATTAGAAAAGGGTTTTGGGGGCTGTGGGGTTTGGGGTTTAGGGTTTAGGGGGCTATTCTAGTATAATAAAGAAGGAACCGTAAGGTATTACTAGTTACAAGAAACATCACAAGTCAACCAGCATCTCAACAAGGCCAGCCCCCAAAACGGCTTCTTGTTTGTTACT
Source organism: Symbiodinium natans (assembly GCA_905221605.1). Classification (NCBI taxonomy): domain Eukaryota; class Dinophyceae; order Suessiales; family Symbiodiniaceae; genus Symbiodinium; species Symbiodinium natans. Next base: position 590,145 of record CAJNDS010002159.1, on the reverse strand, counting down.
TGCTTGTGACGATTTTGTTTGGTAACGTGCACTAGCGGTGCCTCCCTGAATGCAGCCACACCACTAGCAGTACATGCGTAACGAAGCCCAGAAATGCTCATCGTGCTGGTGCGACTGTCCGCTGCAAACAACTCAAAACACCAACCCCCCAAGGGTAGTCTGATTAAAAGGGTGCCATACGAAATTTAGGACCCCAAAAGGGACCCAAACAGGTTTAGGGTTTAGGGTTTAGGGTGCCCAAACCCTAAACCGAACACTGCGGGGCCGTCGTCCCTGGAATGGCGAACATGTTGGCGCATTCAAACTCGGGCGGAAACCTCAGCTACCAGGCGGCCAGCTACGAGTGAGAGCTTTAGATACCTTGATTAGGGTTTGGGGTTTAGGGTTTTAGGGGCTTACGGTTTGGGGTTTAGGGGCTCAGGACGCCAGGGAGTGCCCCTCTGGACCGTACTTTAGCACGTCCTGTGATCAGCTACGTGGAGTCTTCACCGAGTCGAGTGTCCTCTCAAGTTTGAGCCCTGAACCCTAAATCTTCTTGGTAGCCCAGTAACCATATTATGTTAAGGGCGCCCCCTTTTTGAGGTTGGTTACTTTATAAGGGAACCTTGAACCAAAGAATAGGGAAAAAGGTACCACGGGGCTACCAGGTGCTGAGCCTGAAACCCTAAAAGCTTTCGTCACAACAAGGGCGAGCCGAATCTCGGGGTTAGGGTTTAGGGTTTAGGGTTTGGGGCTGATTCCCAAGTTTGGGGGGTTTCCGAAGAACGGGGTACCCGCTCTTGGGGGTTGCAAAAAAAGGGTCTAGGGTTTAGGATACGGATCCCAGCATTTGGGGGGTCTGTTGGGGGTTACCCTTATTCTTGGGATATGCAAATTTTCTGCCCGGAAGCTGCGCGTGTTTGTGCATCAAGGTCAACAGACTCTCGTTCATGTCAACCTGGCTTTTCTCTTGCTGGTCTTGAGATGTTTTGAGTGAGAAATGCAGGGGCCCTTGATCACCCTAAAACCTAAACCCTAAACCCTAAACCCTAAACTGGTTCCTAGCCCTGCACCCGAAGAGCCAGCAAGCCTCCATCAGTTCTAGACGTCGGACTTCGGGGGCAAAGCCCGGAAACCTAAATCCTTGGAATTGGGCTGTGGACCCCCTAAGATTAAGTACCTCCCCTTTTGTTGGGAAAATGTGGTCTCACTACGGTATTCGTCAGCTAGGGCAACTAGGGGCTTACAAGGTCCAGGGCGATAAAGGGAGCTTGCTCCTGGGGGCGGGTAGGCTTGACCCTAAAACCAAAACCCTTATAAACCCTTATAAACCCTAAAACCAAGGGAAGGCCTCAACCCTCTACTTGAAAAGAACCCCAACCCTGCTAAGCCCAAACGCCCCTGCGGCCAAAAGCTTTGAAGCCTGAACCCTAAACCCTAAGCCCCAAAGGTGAACCCTAGACCAACGGCTCCGAGCCCCACGTCCACCGTGCCGACACGCAAGCCCTGCAAACCCTAAACCCTAAACCCTAAACCCTAAACCCTAAACCCTAAACCCTAAACCCTAAACCCTAAACCCTAAACCCTAAACCCTAAACCCTAAACCCTAAACCCTAAACCCTAAACCCTAAACCCCTATTCCGAGGGTGGATTCAAGGACATGGAGAAGTTTCCGTGCCTGCATGTCTTCGAGCGGCAAATGGTTTGTACTCCTGGAGCCGTGTTGATTGCGCAACATCCGACGTCAGATCTTGTAGGGTTTCTAGGCCTTGATAGGGTTTGAGAGGGTTTCATAGGGTTTGAAGGGGTTTGACAGGGTTGGATAGGGTTTGATAGGGTTTGACAGGGTTTGATCGGGTTTGATAGGGGGTTTCTAGTCTAGGGGGTGCTTTTCAATCAAGGGTTTCTAGGGTCTCAAAGATTTCAGGGCGCAGTCCATGCGACAGATTGATGCAACCCCTGAAGCCTGAACCCTAAGTAGTATGTTTACTTGTCTGACTACAATGACAGAGGTTCTGAAACAGCAAACTCATGTGACAGTCCATGGAAGGTCCAATACAGACGGCTGAGTATTCCGCATGGGCAAAAAACCCAAGGCCAGAATAGGTGTCGGGTTTAGGGTTTACGGCATAGGGTTTTGTAGACCGTGAACCACTACCAAGCGCACAGCCCCGACACAAAAAAACTGTGGGAAAACCCTAAGCCTGACACCCTGAACCCTAAACCCTAATTAAACCCAAGGCCAAAATCACCTCAGAAACTCTGCTAGACCTCTAAAAAGGCACCCTGAACCCAACGCAGCCCCAAACGCCCTTAATCCAAAATCCGAAACCCCAAACCTTAAACCCTGAACCCTCGACTCTAGTCCCTAACTTCGCCCTGAACCCTAAACCCTAAAGACTAAAGCCTAAACCCTAAACCCGGATCTCTCCTCCCAAACGGCATCTCCAGCTCGAAGGAGAAGAAGTGGATGCACCAAAAGGAGAAGACCACCACGAAGGTCAGCGTCCCCGCCCACCTATCCAGGGCCCCTTAAAGCGGTTTAGGGTTTAGGGTTTAGGGTTTAGGGTTTAGGGTTTAGGGTTTAGGGTTTAGGGTTTAGGGTTTAGGGTTTGGCTAAACATGATCCTCAGCGTCCCGGCCCACCTGTGGAGCTTACGGTTTTAGGGGTTTAGGGGTTTAGCGTTTACGGTTTAGGGATGGCCCTTAAAACCCTCTGAAACATGTTCCTCACTATGACCCTCTCAAACCCAATATAAGGGAACATGAAAAATCTCCCCCAAGGGCCTACCTAGCCCACCTGTGGAGCTTTTGGGATTTAAGGCGTTTTTTTTGTTTGGGGGGGGGGGCGGGGGTTTAGGGGTATAAATTTTGTTGGGGGGGGGGGGGGGGGGGGGGGGGGGGGCTGGGTTCACGGTTTAGGGATTTAGGGTTTCCGGGGTTTAGGGTTTTTTGGGGCTTTAGGGTCTCGGGTTTTAAGATCTATGGGTTTGAGCACCACGAAGGTGAGTCCTGCACACATGGATTTCAGGGTCTTAAGGCTTGCGGGCCCTCAGCCCTCAGCCCCTAGCCCCCAGCCCTCAGCCCTACCCTAACTTGTAAGTTCCCCTGGGAAGCCGCAGGGTGCAACCAAGCTTCAGCAGGGACTTGATACTGCTGGCGCAGATGATGGGAATGAGAAACCAGTGTATACCTCGTTTCGGGTTTAGGGTTGAAGGTTTAGGGTTGGAGTTAAGGGACCTTGCCAGGTGTTTTCAAGACCCTCGTAACGATCAAGGTCGTACTTAGCTTGCCATGCAGACAAGTTAGAAGGCAAACATAGGTAGATAACTGGGGGGGGGGGGGTACTAGGTCTCTCTCTCTCTCTCTATATATGTGTGTGTGTGTGTACATATGAGCGGCCGACAAAAGCTGTGTGTTCTTCGAAGCGCAACATGCACACACGGAGACAGAAGGCATGCAACGTCAAGACACGACTGGATCCGCATTGGTTTTGTCCGATGCTCGTACAATGAGCTCTCGAAAACATGGTCGCTTTTTGGGTAGCCTTAAATTAGAGGGGACCGCCTTATCATAAGGACCCCAAAAGGGACCACAATCTAGAGAAGTGACCATCTATACACAGAGACAGTGTGCCCAAAGACCTTAGGAACCAGTTGGACCCTGAAGTGGGTACACTAGGAACCGTGTAAGGTTTCGGGTCTAGGGGGTACCCTAAACCTAAACCCTAAACCGGGTTTGGGGTACGTGGATCCTAAACCTATTTCAGGGCTGACCGGAGCTACGAAGTTTCAGAAGTCTAGTGTTTACGGTTTCGCTCCCCCCCCCCCCACCCCGCCACCCCAAGCACTGGGAATTATGATGCCGAAGGGTTTGTAGGGTAGGATTCAAGGATTGGGTTGCAGGGTCTTAAGTTTGTGGCGGTCTCAACCCGAAAATTGAAAGACTCTCCGGCCCAATCAGCCAGGTGGCCGAGCATGAAGGTGATACACTGAACCAAGGGAAACGGGAACGGAAACTCGGCAATCTTTCTCGCGTTGTTGAGGTTGACCTTGTGGCCGTCGAGATCGGGGTACAGGATTGGGACTACAAATAAAGGAGCAGTATGACTAGTATTCTAACAATTGCCACATGTCTCCAGTATAACAACTGTATTGGTGCCTCATGCAGCACTGATGTTAGTCCGTGTAGGACTGCAGCTGGCACAATCACCGCAGAACACGCGAACTTCCAGCGTCCCCGGAAAAACGCCCCAATGAGGACGGCGCATGTTCAATACCACACCCTGAACCACATGAGTTGTGCTAAGCCCCCCATACACCCTAATGTTGCACCCGCAATATTCTAGGGGGACGCTATTATGAAAAGTTCGACTGTTTGGGGTCTTTTTTTATTCAGGGTCGCGACTGTTGAGGGGGGGGGGGGGGTTACATTATTAAAGCAGGTCCAACATTATGTTACTTGTCGTTGTGCCATGGATCTGGATGTCGACATTCGGCTGGCAAGAGGGAGGCGCCAGCAGCAGCGTGTGCAGAAGAAAACCAAGCTGGGTGATGGCGGTATGAGGTATACGGATCCTTGGTAGCCTACGCGCGCGGACCGAGCTTCGCAGGGCGTGTGTTGCCTACGTGGGTTTGAGCTGCGTGTGGCTTGTGAGGGCTTGAGGTGCTCCTACAATGGGGCTGCGCGTGGCTTCCTTCGGTTGGGATTGTTGCCCCACGCGGAGTGTGCTCAGGTTGAGGGTGCTGATGCGAGGGCATGCTTGTGATTGCTTCAAGCATAAGGTTCGGCGGCGCGGCTAGGTGGCCTGTCGTCTTGCCTTCTTAGGTTAGGTGTCGCTTTGGGCTGCGTAGGAGGTGGCCGCACCTCTGCTTCTTGAAGTGGTGGAAGTGGAAGGAAGGTTGGGCCTGTCATGAGGATATGTCAGGCGGGCGCAAGGAACTTCCGGTGGTTGGGAAGTTTAAAATTATTGTTCCTTGCTAGGGTCGGCAGGACATGGACGGCATGTTTTGCGCATCCCGAAACAAAGGTGCTTGCGTGCATGCTGTTTGCAATTTGTGTGTCACGGTGATAGTGCGCTGGAGGGCACATGTAGAAACTATAGAGTCAATTCACACCGTTAAGAATCCTAATAGCTAGCGAACGTTGCCCCAAACAGGAAATATTGGGGTCGCAAGAATTACTAATGATATTCCCTTGTGGTCCCTTTGTAAGTTAAACTATAAGCCCTCAACCCTAAGCCCCGTTTCCAGGTTACTGTGTGCCATCGTAGCACGACGGCTCCACCTAGGAGACCCCTGGCCGCCCCAACACTTCGCCCCCCTGAGCCCCCACAAGAGGGGGTTTAGGGTTTAGGGTTTAGGGTTTAGGGTTTAGGGTTTAGGGTTTAGGGTTTAGGGTTTAGGGTTTAGGGTTTAGGGTTTAGGGTTTAGGGTTTAGGGTTTAGGGTTTGGAGCTTAGGGAAGCTCCTCACGCGACGGCGTTTGATGAGAGGCTTAGGGCTCTTCTAGGTTAAGCTTAGGGCCATGGAGGGTTCTTCATTGTGCTTCGGTTTAGGGTTGCTTGATGCTCCCTCCCCATCATAGGCGAGTCTGACCGTCTGACATGCCTTAGGCCCCCCATGCAGTAACAGTCTCCTTGTGGCCTCCATGAGCTGAGGGGTGACCTGAAAGCCCAGCTCCTGCGGGACCACGCGTGCACGCTTGGCAGCATCGAACGCGGAGAAATCTTCGCTGGTGAGGGCATCTGCTTCCACGTTTTGCTCACGAGGAACCCCGCCTAGATTCAACGCAGCTCCCAGGCTATGGAGTTGAACTGACAGCTCCATAAGCACCATACAGAGGGAAAGGCCGTCGTCATCATCTTGTCGACAACGAAGGCATTTGTAAAATTGTCCGAGAAGCCGCCCAACACGGCTGAAGCAACCCTGCCTCTCCAAATAGCTTCCAATCCGAAAACGCACACAGTCCCGATCAACTCCAAGGAAGCGATGGTCCGGAATGGCTCGCCTTTGGCATAGGCCCAGGCGGCTGACCGACGATCCAGCGTGACGGAGAACCAACGTGCTTGCCAAGTACTGATGCCACCAAGGCTTTCCCAGCCGCCCACCACAATCTTGTCCCCTGAGCTTTGGCATCGACCCTGAAAACCTCGCCCACCTGCATTGCCAAAAACTCGGGAGGCGTCATAGGAGAGCGCTCAACTTCAGACTTGATGAAGCCCAGGATGATACTGATGCCCAACGGCAACTGGACAACGCCAGTGTGAATCTGAGACGACCACGCAAAGAGTGGGCCCAGAAACGGCCTGACATGCGGTAGGGCGCCGGCAATGAAGCCTAGCCGGCCTAGGACCGCCTTGAACTGATGACCCTGCACTTGCCCGGCATCAAGACACTCTGCAATCCAGCGCCCCAGCCACTGTACTTTACTGGGACCAATACCCTTCTCAAAGCGGAAAACATCCAGCTGATAACCAATCCAGCGCAGCGAAGTCCCTCCGGCCACCTTCTTCCATGGCACCTCTAGGAGCTCCAAGACAAAGAGGCAGAACAGCGCTCGGCACCAGAAGTCCTTGCCGGCCGGGAGCAGAAGACCATCATCCGCGTACAAGAGGTGGTACACCGCTGCCACAAACGAAGACAAGTAGTGCCCTAGCCGCACCAATGCTGCTGCAACCCGCTGCCAGTGGAAAGCCGCTGACGCAAAGCCAGAAGCACCCACGGTATGCGTGTAGACAACATCGGGGTCGTCCAAACTGAACGCTTGAAAGCACCAGTCCTCCTCTCTGATGGGGATGAGCTTGAGCCAAAATGGCCGAAAACTGGCAGCTACCTGACCACTATAGCCTAGCCTACCTAGCTGGCCCTGATTCTGGGCAGAGCTAGGGCCACAGGCTTTGGCTACACAAGTTAGGACATGTACACCTAAACCTGAGACGCTGCAAGTGCTACGCTTCGCTCCGCACAAGCCCGCACGGATAGTTCTCTAAATTCGCGTCCCGTTCAAGGGGTCTTGCTAGTAGGCGGCGTAATATGTAGGGACCCCAAAGCGCCGTAATATACAGGGACCCCAAAAAAGGAATCGAATAGAGAGAACTACTCATGGGGATGTTCCCCTTTATACTAACAGTCCTTAATCGGAATTATGGTACCCCCTACTCTAATCCCTATTAAGGAGCTGCTGGTATATGCTAAGGGACCATAATAGGGACTATAATAAGGGGTAGTGTGTAATCTCTGTTAAGGACTGCTAGTATAAGGGCGAACATCCCAACCCCCTAAGCCCTAAGCCCTAAGCCCTAAGCCCCAAGCCCTAAGCCCTAAGCCCTAAGCCCAAAATCCTAAACCCTAAGCCCAAACCACTCAGATAGTCGCAAGCCGCCGAGGTGCAATGCCTCGAGAGTACTCCTGGAAGACTCGAGACAGAATTGGAGGCGCCTTGGCTTTCCAGTCATGACCCTTGGGTTTAGGGTTTAGGGTTTAGGGATGGTTTAGGGTTTAGGGTTTAGGGTTTAAGGCTAGACAACCTAGGAATAACAAATGGTGCTTGTTCTGGTTTAAAGGGGCTTCTCAGGGAACCTAAACCCCTCAAAAAAGGGAACCTAATTGGCTTTCCGACTCGGATAAATGCTACTCCCATGGAAGCTTTTGGTTTGCTGCGCCCCCTGCTCTGTCCAAGAACTACGCAAGTCATGTAGGGGCCTTAAGAATTTGAATAGGGTTTTGAGGGATATCAACGTAAAAAATCACATGGGGACATGAGGGACCTATATTGCAGTCTTCTTCTCCGACACGAAGAGGGGAGACTAAACCCTAAACCCCAAACCCCAAACCCTAAACCCTAAACCCTAAACCCTAAACCCTAAACCCTAAACCCTAAACCCTAAACCCCCAAACCCTCTGTCGTGCGACCGCGAGGCCACGGGCACCACGCCATTCTTGTGGTTCTCAACTATTAGCCGCTGAATCCATTGCAAGACCACTTCGACCTCGCTTAACCGGCGGCTCTCGCGGGTGGGTCGATGTAGGGTTTAGGGTTTAGGGTGCAGGGGTTTGGGTTTTGGGTTTGAGGAGTCCGACCAAAAATCTTTCCGGAACAACAAGCCCTTCGGTAAAGGATTCCCATTCTCAGGAATACCAGGAAAGAATATAACCGGTCTGTTCTGACCTCCCTAAATACCTTTTTAGGAAATCCTCTAGAAAACTTGTGAAGCTTATATAGGTACCTTACGACAACCCCTTAAGGGGTCATCATAGATCTTAGGGTAGTTTCATGGTCCCTTAAGAGGGTCCCGTAAATGGGGACCCCTTATACACGACTTATACTTCAGAACCCTGTCAATCAAGAAGGCAAGGGACCAGATTGGGGACCATGAGACTACTCTTAGAACCCTAGCCCTAAACCCAAAACCCCAAACCCTAAACCCTAAACCCTACACCCTGAACCCTCATATAGAACCCTTGAAGCCCCGTAGCACTTGGGGTCTAGGCTTCTTGGATTCAGGGTTTAGTAGCGTTTAGGGTTTAGGGTATAGGGCGTAGGATTGGAGGCTGTGTGAAGGGAGCAGGTTAGGGGAGTTGTGAAGCCAAATAAACCTAAAAATGGGTCCCCTTGACGTAGTTCCCCAAGCCAGAAGTCCCTGACGCTTAGACCCAGCGACTCAGCAAAAGCTTGACCCCTGCCGGCCTTGTCGTTCACATTGTCCAGAAACTTGAGACCTGCAGTAGCTACAGGGCTTTCGGCGGCATAACCTCCCCCCCCCCCGCCCCCCGCAAAAGGTCCACAGCCACTGTAACATCTCTGGGGAGCCCACTATAGATGTGAAGAGACGATGACTGGGGGGGCCTCCCTCAACTGAAGAAATCAGGTTGAGACGTTAGGGCTTGTGGGCTAAAAGTCGGGCTTTAAGACGTTTCGGGTTCTGGACCCTAAACCCTAAAACATAAACCCCAAACCCTAAACCCTAAAACATAAACCCTGAGCCGTAAACCCTAAACCCTAAACCCTAAACCCTAAACCCTAAACCCTAAACCCTAAACCCTAAACCCTAAACCCTAAGCCCTAATAAACCCTAAACCCTCGACCGACTTAGCCCTGCACTTTTGGCGTCCATGCCAACCGTTTCGATGATCTCGAAAGACTCTGGCATCACCTCCGGCGGCGTGGCGACCTGGGCGCTGGGGTGGCTGAGGCTCCACCCGGCAAGGCCCTCAACCCTAAGCCCCACACCCTACTAAACCCTAAACCCTAAACATCCTAAACCCTAAACCCTAAACCCTAAACCCTGAACCCTAAACCCTAAACATCCTAAACCCTAAGCCAAAAACCGCAACTCAAAGCCTAGACCTTCAACCCTGAAGTCGAGACCCTAATCTAGGCTGCTCGTTATACCCGCTGTAAAAACATTCCTTGGGATGTTCTCCCCCCCTATACCAACAGTCCTTAGTAGGGAGTATAGTCGGGGGACGATGACCCTCTTAAACCCAATAAAGGTGACTAAGAATCACAGATCTCCCGAGGGCCTCCGACAACAATTCCTCAATATGATGCTCCTATTTCAACCACACAAGGAAAACATTCCCACGGCCTAGCCAGCAACAGAACCCCCTCAACACTAAACCGTACATGTACGTGTGCCCCCTGGCGTAGCAGCATTCGGCCCAATCCGAACTCCGACAAAGTCCGAGAGCCTACACTCCTAAACCCTAAACTCCAAGACCCTAAGCCCTCAATCGATCAGGTGAAGAAGGCTGGAAGTACTGAAGTACCCTGTGAACGGGTGAGTGCCTACTCGGAAAAACGACAAACGAAGACAGGAAAAACAACTCAGTTCAACCCACCCCAACAGCATCCCAACCCGACCCCGCACCTGCTGCAGCGCCGAGCAGTAGAGCAGGCTCATGAGCCGTACCTGGGGGGGGGGGGGGGGGGAAGGGGGGGCTTAGGATTATCGTGACAGTGCGACCGTGCTTAATCAGCACTCGGGAGTGCATGGGCTTTGTAGGCATTTGGGTTTAGGGATTCATTTTGTAGGGCTTAGGGTTCGAGGCCTTCGTGCTTACGGGGTTCCTTGCAAGGGAAGGTCGAGCCCTGAGAAGTGCCTCAGGCTCATAAATTCGGTTTAGGGTTCAGGGTTATGGGTTTAGATTTGCTGATGTGATGCCGCCTGAGGCTTTCTGTATCTGAATTGGCGATGTCAACGAAACAGTCGATCCAATGTTGCCTTGTATCTTCAATGTTACTACCTGCTCCGGGGAAACACGGAGGAAGGGTGGGCAAGCGAAACCCGATTGAACCGCCCACAACGACGGCAAAACTGGTATCCGAACAAATCTCAACATTGAACCGTCGCAAGAAGCATGGCCCAAGCTAACACTGCAAGAAACAGGTCACGAGTCATAACACAACCCGCCATGCGAAACAACATGCCTGCTGGAATGAAAGCTTGCCTGGTGTTGGAGGCTCGCTCACACAGCGGCGCCACCCTTTCAAAAACTCCACCACGAACTCTGGTTTCATCTGCAAGTCAGGGTGGTGTGAGCTGAGCTTGGGGTCCACAACCAGTCTCTCGGAGTCAAGATCATCTAGAATCTAGAGCGACTACAACCTAAACTCGAAACCCTAGACCCTAAACCCTAAACCCTAAACCCTGTGATCGTCCGCAGCATGCGCAGACCCTGCAGACTGTACCCACCAAAAGCTCAAAAACACTCAAAAATCAACCCTGGACCCTGAACTCTAAGCCCTAGCCCTAAACCCAAAACCCTAAACCCTAACCCAAAACCCTAAACCCTAACCCAAAACCCTAAACCCTAAACCCTAACCCCAAACCCTAAACCCTAAACCCTAAACCCTAAACCCTAAACTCTAAACCCTACACCCTGAACCCTAACCCTAAACCGCAAGTACTGCACAGCTCAGCCACCAGGAGCTGCTGGAACTTCTGCACGTCCTGCGCGGGGCGGGCTCTCTGATGGCAAGGAGTTTAGGGTTTAGGGTTTAGGGTTTAGGGTTTAGGGTTTAGGGTTTACGACCCGAATTGCCAAGTCCCGTGAATTGACAGTGACCGTTTTGTAATCCTCACATACGCTGTCGACAGGCGCCTGCGATCTCCCGGTCTGCCCACAACATTCAGCCCTAAACCCTAAACCCTAAACCCTACACCCTACACCCTAAACCCTAAACCAAAAACCGCAACTCAAAGCCTAGACCGGAATTCAAGCCCTACTGCTTCCTCCCTTCAACCCTGAAGTCGACCTCAAACCCCCAAAGCCCTTTGCACTTCTTTGTAAGAAAGTGTGCGCCTCCGCTCCGGGCGAAACCCCAACACCCTAAGCACCTAAACTCAGTCAGCAACTGAGGGGGGGGGGGGGTTGACATCCCAAACCCTAAACCCTAAACCCTAAACCCTAAACCGTAAACCCTAAACCCTAAACCCTACTTACACCCTATAAACCTTAAACCCCAAACCCTAAACCCTAATTAACCCCTTATTACACCCTAAACCCTAAACCCTAAACTGTGTGTGTGTGTGTGCAAGATTCAAGAGAGTCTGGGTTCGGGTTCGGGCGCCGTGGATGCAGCCCCCGTGCCCCCGTTGTCTCGAAGGGTTCCGAGTTCGAGGAGCCGCTGGAGTTCAGGGTTCAGGGTTTCAGCGTTTCAGGGTTTCAGGTTTAGGGTTTCGGGTTCAGGCTTGAGGGTTTAGGGTTTAGTCCATGAGCCCGCAAAGCCCCAATCGCGCCTCTTTCTTCTCGGGGTCCGTTGAGCAAAAAGCCAGGAGGCTACCTGGGGGTACCGTGCATCTGGGGCTCGAAATGGGCGTTAGGGTTTAGGGTTTAGGGTTTCGGGTTTGGGGTTTGGGGTTTAGGGCTTACGGTTTAGGGTTTAGGGTTTAGGGGCCGCGCAGCGACGAGCACTTCCCTACTTCTGAGGTCCTCGCAGAACTGAACTACTTTAGGGGTCCGAAGCCCCAAGACCCTAATCCCAGAAAAATCGGGGCTCAGAATGGAGGGGGCTTGTGTGCAGTTGCGCAGATACCTGGGGTTCGAGCTGAAGTCTGATCCCTTACATGTTTTGTTTCGGGTTGAGGTTTAGGGTTTTTTTGAGAGGAGTTCTCTATGACTGAGCCGAGACCACCAACCCGAGATTTGAGGGAAACCCTTATGGTTTGGAGGGCTTGGTTGCCTTTGCAACCCTAAACCCTAAACCCTAAACCGGGGTTGCAGGGCGCTTGCATGGGCCGGGCGTATGGAGCTGGGCGGCTGAATGCATTGAACCACTCGCCCCGCAGCTGCTGCATCAGGGTACCGCCCTGCGAGGGGGAGCCCTAAAATCTGGGGTGCTTAAGGGTTTCGGGTAAGTTTAGGGTTTAGGGTTTAGGGTTTAGGGCTTAAATTAGGGTTTAGGGTTTAGGGATGCTGTTGGCTTTGGTTTAAGGTATAGGGTTTCAGGGTATATAGGGTTCAGGGTACGAGTATACAGGGCCGTTTATGGCTTAAAAAACAGCCTCGACCCGCACATACAGGAAATCTTTTAGGGTTTAGGGTTTAGGGTTTAGGGTTTAGGGTTTAGGGTTTAGGGTTTAGGGTTTAGGGTCCCCTAAAGCCATAAAAGCCTTATTATTTACAGCCCCGAGAGCCCTAAAAAATCCTCAGTGCCTTAGGGGGGTTTAGGGCCACGTATGCGTCGCGAAACTCTAAGCTGGCCGGTAAGCCCCCAAAAGCCCTTCGTGGCTTCAGGTTGATGTCGTCTAGACACCAGATCAACCTAGGAATGACAAGGGTTTAGGGTTTAGGGTTTAGGGTTTAGGGTTGGGGGTTAGGTCGTTTCAAGAGGCAGAGAAGGGAAGCTGGGGCCCAACAAAAAGGGGAGAATAAGGACCTACTCCGAAGTCCCAGTTGTTGAGAAGCGGGGCAATTGAATCTCCGAAGAGCAGGTGTTCCGGTCTGGGCTTCATCGGGTGTAAACTGGAACTAAGAGTTGAACACTCGGGTTTAGGGTTTAGGGTTTAGGGTTTAGGGTTTAGGGTTTAGGGTGAGAACCTAACTTAAGCAACTCCATGTGGTGTGAGAGCTTTGGAGTTCGGCGCTTGTACCTAACTTAAGCAACTCCATGTGGTGTGAGAGCTTTGGAGTTCGGCGCTTGTGGGAGCTTCTGCCCAACAGTGGTTTAGGGCTTAAGGTCCAAGGCTTATCAGGCCTTAGGTGACATGAAACGCTGAGTCACTTCCCCGCGAGCCCCACCCGCTGAGCATGGCACAAACCCTAATTGTTTCCTGACCCCCCCCCCCCCCCCCCCACAGCCGAAAGCCTGAAATCGTAAGACCCCAAATCCTAAGAAACCCTAACCCGTCAACCCTAAATCCCAAACCTAAACCCTTTAAACCCTAAACCCTAAACCCCCGCAAGAAACCCCCATGCCGTCTCCCCTTCGGCTGGCCTCCCACCATCGCGAGTACGCTTCCGACGCGCGCGTGTTGATGAGGAAGCCTTCGTTGGGGTTTAGGGTTTAGGGTTTATAGGGTATAGGATTTAGGGTTTAGGGTTTAGGGCTTAGGGTTTAGGATTTAGGGTTGAGGGTTTAGGGTTCAATGTCTGGCACGCTTTGCAAAGAAGTAGCAAGTTCAACTGGGCTCACCCGTGTACGGACCTCCGTTCAATAAACCCTAAACCCCCCCATGGGCTGGGGATTATGGGGTATTCTGAGGCTCTTGATGAAGGTGTTGCCGAGCGTCCCGAATCAGGGCCAAGCATTCTTTGATTACATTCAAGAGACTCCTTCTTACAAGCCCCCAAACGCACACCCAACTCCTCAAAACCCTACAGCGTAAAGCTTCAAAAAGAGAAGGCATCCAACCTCAACTTCTGCAATGCCCCCGAGTGCAGAGAACCGGAAGCAAACTCTTTCAAGAGGTTCAGGGGTTTCTTTTGTGGGCAGTTTCGGGATGTAGCAATGAAAGCATTGTTCTTGTTTAGACGGGCGGGGGGGGGGAGGGGGTTCGGGTTCACCAGAGCCGTCAACCTTGAATCCAGCGACTTTGCTGGAAACCTCTCTGACAAAGTCCAGCCTCTAAACCCTAAACCCTAAACCCTAAACCCTAAACCTTGGAACGACTGCGTTCATTAGAACTTCAAGGGAGTCATACTCGGACCCCAGGGGATGAGTATGGCCCTTATGCTCCAAACCCAAGGGTATAAGTCCCAGGTAGAGTCCCCATGATAGCTATGGTGAAAGAATGCGAAACCCTAAGCCGCTGAACCCGACCCGAAACCCAGAAACCTGATCCCCACCAACCCGAGTCTGGAAGCCGAAAGGTCCAACCCCCGGTTTAGGGTTTAGGGTTTAGGGTTTAGGGTTTAGGGTTTAGGGTTTAGGGTTTAGGGGGTAGAACGATTGTGGGGTTGGGTACCCAAGAACCATGTTTGGCATGCGTGTGGCTTGTGGGGGTGTAGGCTCCATGACGGCACTTTTGGTGGAGCCTCTGGGATAGATCTGGCCGCTAGCCCACATTGGCATGTCTTCCCAAATGGGGATTTTCAAAAATAGGGTACCTCATATACCCCAAAATACTGCAACCCCTGCAAAGGAGCCCCACAAAGGGTACCCCCTATTTTCGGAAACCCCCAAATCCTGCTGCCGGGAGGCCAAGCACAAATGTGTAGCCTGCCAGGGCAACCAGTGGGACTTCTATTGGTATATTGGTCTATGAGTATATGAGTATATTCGTCTTTTCGTATCTAGCATATTCGTATATTAGTATACTATTGCAGCAGCTTAATTGAATACTATGATATGATGATAGTGGTCTAGTACCCTTAACCCTTAACCCTGAACCTTAAACCCTAACCCTAAACCCTAAACCCTAAACCCTAAACCCTAAACCCTAAACCCTAAACCCTAAACCCTAACCCCAAACCCCAAACCCTAACCCCAAACCCTAAACCCCAGGCTTAGGAAGTTTAGGGTTCACTCAGTCTTCGCCTCGCCCTCCACAGGCCCATGGCCAGAGAAACGCTGCCTTGCTGCGGCAGCCTCAGCTACCAAACCCTAAACCCTAAACTCTAAACCCTGAAGCCGGAACCCTGAACCCTGAACCCTAAACCCTAAACCCTAGACCCTGAAACATAAACCCTAAACCCTCAACCCCTAAACCCCTGTTAAAACCTTAAACCCTTCAACCTAGGAGATCCTTCTCCCCTGCCTCCAATCACTCCGGCGGTCACGTCGTCGCTCTCGGCGAGTTGGAATCCCAGGCTGGGATCCTTTGCTGGGGTTCGTCGAAGGTTTTGGGTTTAGGGTTTGGGGTTTAGGGTTCGAGGAAGTTCGAGGAGTGTTATGGTGCAAGGGAGTGAAAGTCAAGGGGTTTTCTGGGTTTAAGAGTTTGGGGTGCAAATTCGAGAAGTTTCAGGGTTTTAGGGCTTAGGGTGCAAATTCGAGAAGGTTTAGGGTTTTATGGCTTGGAGGCCTTCGGGGTCTGGGACTCTTTGGGGGTTGGGGTTGTAGGGTTTTGAAGGCTTCAGGCGTCTGGGATTGATAAGCGATGACATGCGCCTCGACTACCCGTGGGTAGTTCTCTACATTATAGGGCCCCTTCTTGGGGGGGGTTTAGGGTTCAGGGTTTAGGTTTTAGGTCCTGATTATAAGGGTGCCGTAGTATACATGGGGAACCTAAATTTAGAGAATTACCCCTATGTCCCGATGCGTGCCCCTGCACCTGCAACGAACCTTTGGACGACCCTAGATCCAAAACACGGCGCCTCAACGGCCACGAAACTGTGTTGTACAAATATAAGGTTCAGAGTATATCAAAAGCACAATATAATAAAGCAATGATAGTACAGGTGTGTGTTTGGCATTTTATGCTTCCCGTATTGCTTCCAGGTCGCCTGCCCTCGTAGGCTAGGTGCCATAAGGCAAGAGTATGTCTTCCCATGACTCAGAGCTCTGTATCCCAAACCCTGCGCACCAACACCAGGCCCTAAACCCTAAACCCTAAACCCTAAGTCCCAAGCCCTAAACCCTAAATGAGAAAAAGGCCCAAACAGATGGGGGCAAGATGCATTTGTGATATAGTGGATCACCATGGCCAGGAGAGCGCTCGGCAACGCCACAATGAAGGCCTGGCGCAGGCTCGTGAAGCCATGCTCAATTTCCGCACTCGCCCCGAGAGGCTCAGGTAGTTAGCCATGGCAGGGTTTTGGGGGTTTAGAGGGTTTAGTGTAGAAATTGGGTTATCCCCAGACCTTAAACCGTAAACCCTAAGCCTTAAACTTAAACCTCAAACCCTAAACCCTAAACCCTAAACCTCAAACCCTAAACCCTAAACCTCAAACCCTAAACCCTAAACCCTAAACCTCAAACCCTAAACCCTAAACCTCAAACCCTAAACCCTAAACCCTAAGAGGGTGCAGGCTTCAGTGTGGTTCAGGCTTGGCTCCGCCGCCAGGCTCCCCAATGTCTGGGGAACAAATGTCCGACAGCAGATGGCGTTCAATGGGTTTAGGGTTTAGGGTTTAGGGTTTAGGGTTTAGGGTTTAGGGTTTAGGGTTAGGGTTTAGGGTTTAGGGTAATTACAAAGCTTAACCTAAAACACTCAACCACGCACAGCGTGCCGGATGAACACCGAACAGTGCATGGAGATGCTGTGGTGTTGGCGCCGGAATAGTGCGGTCTGAACGATTGAAACCCTAAACCGTATGACAGTCTGATAGGGTTTAGGGTTTTAGGGTTTAGGGGTAGGGTTTAGCGTATAGGGTTTAGGGTTAGGGTTTAGGGTGTAGGGGACCCTAAACTCTAAAAGCCGTTCGCCTAGCCCCTTAAAGACCCAGAAGACCGAAGACCTAGCACTTGCAATGGCGGAAGCCTTCCCGCAACTTGACGGGCGGCTATGAGCTTTTTAGGTTCAGGGTTTAGGGTTTAGGGGTTTAGGGGTTTAGGGGTTTAGGGATTTAGGGGTTTAGGGATTTAGGGGTTTAGGGGTTTAGGGGTTTAGGGGTTTAGGGGTTTAGGGGTTTAGGGGTTACCAAACAAAACTTGGTTTCCCCATCATGACACTGTCCAAAATAGGTATGAGCAGGATAAGCCAAAAGAGGCAACTTCTTGGCGAGCGGTACTGTGAGAAGTCAAAACAACGAATGGCTCCCCCCCCAAGTAGGCGCCGCTACAAATGCCTTGCCAAGAACATTCACCTTTATATAGTGCAGCTTGCGGGGGGGGGGGCCTGCAGAATGTGCGTATACCGAGAACTAATCCCTGTGACCGACACCGATTTTCAAAAAACGGCAATCAGATGGATCTAAACCAGAGTCCCTTCTTGGGTCCTATGTATTGTACAGCACCCCAACAAATATGGACCCCCAAAAAGGGACCCGAATGTAGAGAACTACTCTTATGACTTCGGGGCTCTGACTGTACAATCGCACGCACGGAATCAAATCCTGTGAGCCTTGAGCTACCCTCAGGTTCGAGGGTTTGTGGTTTAGGGCTTGGGGTTCATCGCAGGCTTTCGGGGGCTTCTGGAGCTGTGAATATGGGATGATGTGAGTTCGAAAGATTTAGGGCAGTTCGGAAGATTTAGGGCTTGAGGTTCTGGGATTTCCGGACTTGCGAGGAAGTGTCCGGGTTTAGGGTTTTTGAAGGTTTGGGCCCTAAACCCAAAACCCTAAACCCTGAACCCTGAACCCTGAACCCTAAACCCTAAAACCTAAACCCTTGCGCTGCCGGGAATTGGGGAATTAGGTACTGCTACCTTGTACATTACATAGAGACCCAGCTACCGAAATCCTACTAAAGAACTACCCAAATTCTTACTAAAGAACGACCCAGATTGCTACTGAAGAGCCATTAGGAAAAATATACCACAAGAACAATGCCCCAGCCTTGGGAAAGACGGAGCCATGGAAGTATGTCAGAGAGCCCAATCCCCATTTTCTGACCTCCCGAAGTGGGAAGGCTGAAGGGCTTCGAAGGGTACAGGACTAAGGCTTTGCTTTGGGTTAAGGGATTCAGGGGTGAGGGGGTTAGGGTTTGAGAGGGATTTGGCTAGGGAATCGGGTTTGCAAGGGTGGCTGACAGGTTGCGGGTTTGGGGTGTTAAGGAGTTGCGCCTGTACTCACGTGCTCTGGGCCGCTTAAAAAACCCTAAACCCTAAACCCTAAACCCTAAACCCTAAACCCTAAACCCTAAACCCTAAACCCCGGGTGCTGAAAGCTACTGAAGGCTTGCTAGGCTGATAAACCCTGCAAATCTCGGCGGTTTAGGGTCTAGGAATTAGGGTTTAGGGTTTAGGTCTTAGGGTTGAAGGTGTAGGGTTTAAACGCGCCTGGTAGCTGATCATGTGCAACGACCCCCGGGCGTCACGCCCAAAGGCTGCAAAGAGGACGAAACTTCCGAGCCAATGCCAGAGGTGGCGCACAGGATCTTGGACGTGCGGCGGGTTAGGGTTTAGAGCCTAACGCATTAGGGTTCTGATTCAGTGCCTCCGACAGTACAGGGATTGCGCAGGCAGGGGCCCTAAGTCCTAAGTCCTAAACCCTAAACCCCTAAACCCCTAAACCCTAAACCCCTAAACCCCTAAACCCCTAAACCCCTAAACCCCTAAACCCCTAAACCCCTAAACCCCTAAACCCCTAAACCCCTACCCCTAAACCCCTAAACCCCTAAACCCCTAAACCCCTAAACCCCTAAACCCCTGAACCCCTGAACCCCTGAACCCCTCAACCCCTCAACCCCTAAACCCCTAAACCCCTAAACCCCTAAACCCCTAAACCCCTAAACCCCTAAACCCCTAAACCCCTCAACCCCTAAACCCCTAAACCCTAAGCCCCAACCTCTATCGGCTCTAGGGTGTGGGGCTGCATGGGGCCCTGCAAGCGCTGAACTCAACAATACCAAGCATCTCTACACTCTAACCCTAAACCCTAAACCCTAAACCCTAAACCCTGAACCCTGAACCCTGAACCCTAAGCCCTAAACCCTAAGCCCTAAGCCCTAAGCCCTAAAACCTAAACCCTAACCGTTCACGAAGGGCTACACGGCAAACCACACATGTGCCCACAGGGTTGAGGAATTTGAGTTGAGGGTTCAGGGCTTCAGGGTTAAGGGTTAAGGGCTTGAGGGTTTGGGTTTAGGGTTGAGGGTTTACAGTTTTAGGGTTAAGGGCTTTGGGGTTTCGGGCTAAGCCATCCCCTGTGCAATCGGCTTTCCATGGGCCCAGTTTACTGGTACATTGGTACCCCACTACCCTAAACCCTAAACCCTAAACCCTAAACCCTAAACCCTAAACCCTAAACCCTAAACCCTAAACCCTAAACCCTAAACCAGTGCAAAGTTATATGTGCAGGGTCTATCTTTGTTTGCCAGGTTCTGGTGGTGCGTACTGGCTCGAAGATTGAGGTGGGGAGTCACCCGCATGCGCATGTGGGTGAAACAGAGAAGCCAGGCTTTGGAATAGTGTTCGGGGGTAAGCCTAGGCCGGCCCTCAACTCTACATTCCTAAACCTGAATTTTAATCCCCCCCCCCCCCTCCCTCCCGCCGTCCCCACCCCCACCCCCTCCCGCCCCCGCTTCCCCCACCCCAGGAACACCCATCTCGACCCTGAATCCCGATCGCTGGGGTCTGCCGCCGCTTTGAGGCCATGAGGGCTTGCGCCTGCACCAGTTTAGGGTTTATAGGGCTTGCCCAGGAAGGCTACAACCGCCCCAGATGAGCCTCCTAGACTCTAAACCCATAAGCTTTCCATTTGCTTAGGATCTGACTGAAGGAGGGGCGACTCCCACCATGACGAAGGCTCAGAGCATCAGCACGAGGCTGCAGCCTATACACCCCATACAAACCCCAAAAGCACATATAAGTAACCCAAGCCCCTAAAACCTATATCCTGAACCCCACAACCTTAACACCCCTGAGCCCTGGAGCCCCCTTAGTCTCGTTTCGTTGTTGCAGTTCTTGTTGCTACAAGTGTGCTTTTGCAGTTTCGTTGCTGTAATTTGTGTGTTGCAGCTTCTTTTTTTTTTTTTTTTTCCTCGTTGCTGTTGCAGTTTGCCGTCGCTTTGGCTGCAGTTTCGTTGCTGCAGTTGCAGTTGCTGTTTGCACTTGTGCTGCTTTCCCGGTTGTTTCGTGTGGTTTCCCGGTTTCCCAGCGAGGGGCAGCGCAAGTCAAGCTCAGAGTTGCACGGAGCCCGTGATGTAGCTGGGCCCCAGGAGGTGGTTGAGCCCCTTGGCCTAAACCCTGAACCCCTAAAGACCCTTAAACCTTCTAAGAAACCCTGAAAAACTAAACCCTAAACCCTAAACCCTAAACCCTAAACCCTAAACCCTAAACCCTAAACCCCAAACCCCAAACCCTAAACCCTAAACCCTAACCCTAAACCCTAACCCCTGCAGGCCTCGGCGGCCTTCTCCGCGGCGCGCAAGGCCGCCTCCCTTGCCTCGACCTCCAGGAGGGCGGCGCGCACCTTTTTGTGTTTGGGGTTTGGGGTCCGGCGACCCTGGCGGCGTGTTGGATGGGAAAAGGAGGTGAAAACCTTCCTCTTTCCCTCCTTACCCCCCCAAAAAGGGGGGGGGGGGGGGGGGGGGGGTCGCCCTGCACAGCGTAAAACAGGCGGCAGCAAGGAGGGTAGGGGCGCCCTCACCCCCCCCCCCCCACCCCGCCCCCCCCCACCCCACCCCCCCCCACCCCCCACCCCCCCACCCCCCCCCCCCCCCCCCACCCCCGCCCCCCCCCCCCCACCCCCCCCCCCACCCCCCCCCCCCCCCCCACCCCCACCCCCACCCCCACCTCCCCACCCCGACCTCCCCCCCCCCCACCCCCTCCCCCCCCCCCAATCTTTTTGGCTTGAGCTTGCTGGTGCTGCCCCCCCCCCCAAACGTTTCAGATGATCTTCGAACCATGCGAGCGGGTTTAGACCTCTCAACTATGCTCCAGCGGGGTCGGCGGCTTGAGCCGGAGGCTCTTAAATCCGGCCCCCGCGCCGCCCGTGGTCCAGGGCGGAGCCCGCGTCGCACTAAAGCGCTAGCTTTAAGGGGCGAGCGCCCGAGCCGCCGACCCCGCCCAAAATTGCTTCAAATTCGCGCGGGGCCCTTCGGGAGGCCTCCAAAACGGCATCCAAGGGGACGCAACACGCGGTGGTGCGAAAAGCACGAAAACCTCGTAAAAACCATGGGTTTTTACGAAAAACCGAGGCCACAAAACACCCGCAGCACCCCATTAAACCCTCACGGGCGCGCATCATCGGCCCTAGCTTTTCACATGGGGCGCGCGCCAGGCCGAAACCACGTTTTTCAAGGTTTGGGGGGGGTACCGGAAGCCCAAAACCAGGCGAGCATCATGAGCATCAGCAGCCCTGGCCCGCGGGCCCAAGGCAATAAAAAACGCTGAAAAACGCTGAAATCACCGTAAATACCGTGTTTTTATGAGGTTTTTCACGCGTGCCTCCGACCCCCACCCCTGTTGCCCTTGACCCGCCCCCAAAGTGCGCATCATCGAAACCCACGTCCGGGGGGGGGTCTGCTGATGCTGCTGATGCGCGGGGTCCGGGCGCATCATCGAGCCATCGCTTCTCTTGGGCTTCGTGGGGGGGTCCGGGCCCACGGCCCAGAGACCCAGCTGATGCTCATGATGCTCGGTTTGGGGGGGTGTTCCAACAGCAGAAAACCTCGTAAATACCGAGTGTTTTGTGGGTCCACGTAAAAACGCCCCTAAAATCGCTCATTTTACGCGCTCGAACGGCTTCGTGCCTACAAAACACCCGAACAGCAGGACCCCGAATGCCCTTAAGGGCATTCGGGGTCTTGCTTTTGGGGGTTTCGTGGGCACGCAAGCGTTCAAGCACATACAATCGGCGTGTTTAAGGGGGTTTTGGATGGCCTGGGGGAGGCCGCTGATGCTCATGATGCTCCCTTTCCTGGGTCCCAAAAGGCTTCCCAAGCCCAAAAACACGTGTTTACAGCGTTTTCTGAAGGTTTTTCGAAGGCAAAACGCATGCATAGAATGCTTTTAAGGCCCCCAAACCAACCCCACTGATGCTCCTGATGCGGGTGCGCGCGCGCGCGCGCGGCGCGCGCGCGCGGGCGCGCCGGGGGGGGAGGGGGGGGGAGGGAGGGGGGGCGAAGGCAGGAGAAAGAGAGACAGAGAGAAGGAGAGGACAAAGACACGGGAAAGAGAAGACAGTGCCAAGGTTCAAGGTTTCGTGCTTTGGGGGGCGGGGGCCGGCCCGTGCCGCTAGGCCTGAAATTTCGAGTTTGGGGTTTAGGGTTTGGGGTTTTAGGGTTTGGGGTTTGGGGTTTAGGGTTTGGGCTTTTAGGGTGCAGAGTGGTTGGTGCAGGGCCTCCAGTGTAGGCTTTCGCAGCACTGGGCGCTCGCGTAGGTCTTGGCGTACAGGATGTCGCTCGTTGTCTTCGACCTGAGCTGAATCAGCCCTGAAAGTATATCATCCTCTGATCAGATGCCCTGCAGAGCTCGGCCAGCCCCTCCGGCGAGATGTGGCATCTGGTAGAGCAGGTCGGGCAGAGACAGAGGACCCCCGCGTGATCAGACCGAGTGTCATCCACACGGTGGTCGTCGGTGCCGGAGGGTTTGTGGCCACAATTTGGCCCTTTTGGGCGGAGGGGTTTAGGGTTTAGGGTTTAGGGCCCCCCAAAGCCGTAGCAAGAATCTACCGGAAGAAGCCCAATCCTTAATCCCAAAACCCCAAAACCCAAAACCCTAATCTAAGGCTGGAACCATGGGCCCGTATTATGGTCGTTACTCTTGTTTAACGGGGGTGAAGTATGGGCCTATATCACAGTAGCGTAACCAGGGACCCAAACTAAGGACCCATACTTCGGATCCCCTACTAAACCCCAAAACCCCAAAACCCCAAAACCCCAAAACCTCCAAACCCCAAAACCCCAAAACCCCAAAACCCCAAAACCCCAAAACCCCAAAACCCCAAAACCCCAAAACCCCAAAACCCCAAAACCCCAAAACCCCAAAACCCCAAAACCCTAAACTTGCCCTAAACCCTAAAGCCTAAAGCTGTAAACCCTAAGCCCTAAACCCTAAACCCTAAACCCCAAAACCCTAAACCCTGAATCCCAATCTTACGGTGCACCCCCGAGTCCCCCCACCTCCCTCACGTTCCGGTAGCGATTGCCCTTCGGGTCGACGAACTCGCGCATCTCCTGTTGGGCGTCGGCTTGCTGGGTTTAGGGTTTAGTGTTTAGGGTGTAGGGCTTCTGGGGGTTTGGAGTTCAGTTTCTGGATTTGGGATGTGCGATTCGTGTTTCGGTGGTTGAGAGCCGCAAGCAACATCGCCTCAGCCCTCGACCCTTTCCCGCCCTACAAACATCTCGAAGCACACTTAGCCCCAAATCATCACCCTAAATGCCCGATTATGTCCGTAAACCCTAAACTCCTGCCCAAAACCGAAACCCTTGCTGCAGATCCTTGTGCTCATCCCAGGGTGTTAGCAACTCTCCTCGGACCTACGTAACGCAATCCTCGAGCACCAGCCCCCGAAAGCACCCTCAGGTCAGGGATCCCAGGAAGAGACCTTCAACCATTTAGGGCTTAGGGTTTAGGGTTTAGGGTTTAGGGCTAGGGTTAAGGCTTATGCTAGATTAGGGCTTACAAGGTGTATTCGGCAGCACGCAGCCATGGGACAACTTTTAATCTCTGAACTCTAGCACCTCTTCATCTCCATCTGTCTGCCTGCCGGCCTGCCTGTCGATCTCCATCTCTCTCTCTCTCTCTCTCTTTCTCTCTCTCGTTTAAGGGTTTAAGGGTTTAGGGTTTAGGTTTAGGGTCCCCATCGGGAAGTGAGTGGGAAGAAGGCAGGGAGAAGGGTGGTGGTGGGGTATCCTTCTTCTTGCGCTTCACCCACTCCATGCGCCATCCAGGGGGCAGCACCTGGTGCAGGTGAATCATCACCCCAAAGACCCGAAACGATAAACCCTAAAGACCCTAAAGACCCTCAAGACCCTAAAGACCCTACAGACCCTAAACGATACACGTTAAGCACCTACCCTGCAACTTCCTTCAAGGATTCCCCGAAGCCCAGGCCTGGATGAAACCAGTAACGGAGGGGCCAAAACCCTAAACGCTAAACCCTAATCCCTATTCATGGCAAGTACGCAGGGGTGAAAAGGTCCTCCTGGCATCTTCGCGACTTAAGCCCCAAGATCCTATAAAGCCCCAAAGCCTAGGGTTTAGGGTTTAGGGTTTAGGGTTTAGGGTTTAGGGTTAGGTTTTGGGGTTTATGGTTTAGGGAAGCGACCGAAGCTTTAGACCCCAAGAGCACCTTAGGAAGAGCCACCTCTGCCTCTATTCGGCTTTACGCAGATTCATCTCTAAGCCCTAAAACCCTCAGCTCTCGAACCTGAATACTGAAGCCCTAAACCCTAGACCCTAGACCCTAGACCCTAAACCCTAAACCCGAAACCCGAAACCCTAAACCCCAAACCCTAAACCCTAAACCCTACACAAAGCGAGGGAACCCCCGCCCTCGGGCCCCGGTGCATGCCAGGTCCCCCGCTACTGGCGCAGGCTCGTTCTTTTTGCCGACGAGCTCCTTCAACTCGTGGGCTTTTAGGGTTTAGGGTTTAGGGTTTAGGGTTTAGGGCTTTCAGAGTTCAGGGTTTAGGGTTTAGGGTTTAGGGTTTAGGGCTAGGGTTTCGGGTTTAGGGTGGAGAGCTTCAAGCTCTAAACCCCTACATCAAATTTTATTTGCTCTAAACCCTTTTGAACCGAAAACCCCTAAACCATCCCTTCAAGGCAGGATGGTGACTTGCAGTTTCACTCAAGAGGAGTCTTGAAAGACACGCTGAAGATGGCATGAACTTCAACAGACCCCAGACGGTTTCGGGTTTAGGGTTTGAGGGTTGAGGGTTGAGGGTTGAGGGTTGAGGGTTGAGGGTTGAGGGTTTAGGGTTTAGGGTTCCCAAAAAACACTACAAGACCACTATGGTGTTCTTCAGGGAGGGGGGTCCAAGGGGGTATGTAACCTAGGTTCCCTTCGACTCCCCACTACTCCCTAAGGCTCCCTAAGCTTCCCTAAAGTTTCCTAGGTACCTACACCCCCTGGAACCAACCCTCCCTTAAGAACCCCATAGACAAGACCCTAAACCCTGAACTCTCAACCACAAGACCCTAAGACCTTCAGGGTTTAGGGTATAGGGTTTTAGGGCGCCAGACCCCTCAACCCTCAAGCCAAACTCCCCAAAACCTGAAGAGCCCTTAAAAGAATTCATGCCCTGAGCAACAACTTAAACCCTAAAGCCTGAACCCCCTAAAGCCAAAACCCTAAGCCCTAAACCCTACACCCTAGCCTTGTTCAGGTCGCTGGCTTCACTCTCGGACTCGTGGGCCTGGATGTGGAGAGTGCCAGCATTGGGGGGTGCCATGGGGGGGGAGTTTAGGGTTCAGGGGGTGGGAGGGTGGGGTGGGGCTGGGAAGTACTTTGGTACTGTTTTGCCTGTTGGATTCGGAGTGAAGGGTGGTAGAGTAAAGGGGTGTCGTCATTGGGGGCAACCCCCTCCCCCGCCCCAACAACAGCCGAACACCCCTGAAACAAGAATACGCCAGCACCTACCCACATGCCGCTACACAACCCGAAACCTAAACCCTAAACCCTAAATTTCAACCTCGTTGAAGTGTTCGGCCTCACAGTGCTCTTCCACAAGCTCGTCGGCCAGGTGCGCGAAGACATCGCGATCAACGGCCTCCAATGCTCGGCACTGAGACCATCAGCTGAAGGGTTTAGGGTTTGGGGTTTGGGGTTTGGGGTTTGGGGTTTGGGTTTGGGGTTTTGGGTTCAGGGAAATATTAAGGGGTAAAGGGAGGGACCGCAAGAAGGGACCCTTAATCTTATTCCCCTATATCACCCCTTTGCATACCTTGTACAGTCCCTATATACCTAAGTGGCCCCTAAATAACCAGGTCCCTTACAAGGGTCCCCCCTTTAGCTCCTGAACCCTCATGAAAGCTGAGGCTTTGAAGCCCCAAAACCCTAAACTTCAGAAGCTCGAAGCCCTAGCGGCCTCGCAAGCACTGTAAACCCGAAACCCTCGAACCAAGCCCTGAACCCTGGATGCCGAAGATTGGGCCCTTAGGGCTTTCGGGGAGCTTGTAAGCTTTAGATGTTTCTTATAGGGTTTAGGGTTTAGGGTTTAGGGTCTAGGTTTAGGGTTTAGGGTTTAGGGTTTAGGGTTTAGGGTTTAGGGTTTAGGGTTTAGGGTTTAGGGTTTAGGGTGTAGGGTGTAGGGTTTAGGGTTTAGGGTCTAGGATTTGGGGTGTTCAAGGGGTGTGTGTGTGTAACCCAAGGTTGACAGGCACCCTTTCTTGAATTCCCCCTCCCTTAAGAACCCCAAAAGAAAGGGTTCTTAGGGTAGTTACATAGTCCCGGTTTAGGGTTTAGGGTTTAGGGTTCAGGGTTTAGGGTTTAGGGTCCTTAGTATGGGCCCCTAAAAGGGACGCCTTATATACCCCTTGTATACCCTCTAAAATTCAAGGGCCCATACTTCAGAACCTCTTAAAGGAGGTAAGGGACCATATTCAGTGCCCATGAAACTACCCTAAATCCTAAACCCTCAACCCTAAACCCTAAACCCTGGGGTTTCGAGTATTGGGCCGAGGGTCTCAGAGTGGCTCAAGGTGTGGTCTAGGGGGCAGTAGGGCCTTCTCCCTAAACCAAATTGTGGCTCAGAGAGTCATAAAGCGAGAGAATCCAAATGAACCCTTAACCCGAAACCCTAAACCCTATAAACCCTAAACCCTTTCAACCCTATACACCCCATAAACCCTAAACGCTAAACCAAAAAACCCATTAAACCCTAAAAGCCCTAAACCCCCATGCCCTCTGGGTAATCCTGAAGCCTGAGGCCGTGGCCAAGGAGCGCATTGATTCCAGGGCGGGGGCGAACTCTTGGGTTCCTTTGTGCGCGGCGGAGGGAGCTGCTTAGTTTCAGGGGTGTAGGGTTCAGGGTTTAGATACCTGACACAACACGGCCCTAAGACCGAAAGCCTGAAACTGCACCCATAGATCATTGAAAGGTCTCAAGGCGGCATTGGCAGCTTTACAGCTCTAAGTCCTAAGCGCTGAGCCCTAAACTCTAGGGTCCATGGGTTCGGCTGCGCGAGACCCCCTTCCTCAGCGGACCCCCGCACCTAGGTCTAGGTCCCAGGGTTTAGGTGAGTGTTTAGGGTTGACAGGTGTGCAGGAGGAACAAACAGGGTCCCAAAACCCCAAACCCAAAACCCCAAACCCTAAACCCTGCAAAAGGCATCGACCTCCCCAAACCCCAAGGGCATCGACCCCCCCTCAAAAAAACCACCAACAAAAAGAAACCAAGGGCCCACTCTGGTCCCTAAACCCAAAACCCAAAACCCAAAACCCAAAACCCTAAACCCTAAACCCTGTCTCAGTGCCTGACGCTCTGTTAGTTGCGACAAGGCCTGGGCTGAGGGCTTCCTAGCCCTAAGACCTACATCCTGAACCCCAAATCCCTCCAAACCCTCCAAGCCCTAAACCCTGAGCCCTAAGCCCTAAGACCCAAGCCCTAAGCCCTAAACCCTAACCCCCCAAACCCTAAACCCCAAACCCTAAACCCTAAACCCTAAATCCTAAACCCAAAACCCAAAACCCTAAACCCTAAACCCTGAACCTTCACTGGCGCCTCTTCATCTGCGGTCTCCGGCTTGAGCGAGGCTGCTGCCTTCGGGCATTTGGCGGAGCTCAGGGTTTGAGGTTAGAGCCTACAGGGCTTTAGGAAGGGTTTAGGGTTTAGGGTTTAGGGTTTAGGGTTTGGGGTTTGGGGTTTGGGGTTTAGGGTTTAGGGTTTAGGGTTGAGGGTTGAGGGTTGAGGGTTGAGGGTTGAGGGTTGAGGGTCTTGGGTTTCAGGTTTCGGGCCTTCAGGGCTTCAGGAAGGGTTTAGGGTTTAGGGCACTCCAGGAAGGTAGGGTGCCAACCTCAAACACCCCTGAAACCCTAAACCCTAAACCCTAAACCCTAAACCCTAAACCCTGAACCCTGAACCCTGAATCCTCAAACCCTAAACCCTCAACCCTAAGGAGACCCTGACTGGAGTCGGGAAACCCTAAAAACCAAACTGCCCAAAACAGCGAGGCCCCGACGTCACCGGCCGTCTCTGCAAGGAAGAGCCTTGATCGCTGAGGTCGCACACCGGGTTATCGTTAGGGTTCAGGGTTTAGGGTTTAGGGTAAGTGAAACATGGCCCTTTAAGGATGTTGCCTTGTTACAGATCCTCTTAAGGGAATATAAGGGCCACTTGCGGCGTATACTCAGAGAACCTGTTAGGGGGTTACGTCCTCAGGGGTCCGAGTATCAAGGGACCAACGCAGGGACCCTTGTAAGGGAATTCAGGGGTTACTTAGGCTCCCCTAAACCCTTAACCCTAAACCCTAAACCCTAAACCCTGTAAGGGAATTCCGGGTTTATTTAGGCTTTATTTCGGGGCTACTCCAAACCCTCAACAGCCCAACCACTAAGAGACCTCGAGGCCCTACACTCTGATTGAACCCGAACCCTAAACCCTAAACCCTAAACCCTAAACCCCAAACCCTAAACCCTAAACCCCAAACACTGTGGCAGTTTGCTTTGTTGTCGCTGTCTGTCGTTGCGGCTCGGGGCTTGGGGTAGGGACCCTTCCCCAAGCTACCAGAACGTCGTTTCTCTTCGCAGGATCTGCGTACACATCCGACGCCCGAAGGGTTTCGGGTTTAGGGTTTAGGGTTTAGGGTTTAGGGCTTAGGGTTTAGGGTTGGGATGTTCCCCCTTATACTAACAGTCCTTAGTACGGATTATATTAGGGGGTACTATAATCCCTATGAAGGACTGTTAGTATCAGGGGGAACATCCCAAGTTAAGGGTCAAGTTAAGGGTCTTGAAGGTTTAGGGTTTAGGGTTTAGGAAATAGGGTTTAGGGTTTAGGGTTTAGGGTCTTGAAGGATGTCAACTGAACAGTTGTACCCCCCTGCTGGCAACAGCGGCCTGCGAGCGCGAGACACAAGCCACGAGATGCTACGACCCTCCCCCCCCCCCCCCCCCCCCCCCCCCGACTCCCAGCCCTAAAGATTTCAAAGCCTCCGCCCTCTCGAGATTACCCTAAACCCTAAACCCTAAACCCTAAACCCTAAACCCTAAACCCTAAACCCTAAACCCTAAACCCTAAACCCTAAACCCTAAACCCTAAACCCTAAACCCTTCCCCCTAAACCCTAAACCACTAAAAAGCGGCCCAAGAGCATCTGCATGGCGCGAACCAAAGCACGCGGCTTGGCCGCACCCCGCTCGGCCTCAAAAATCTTATTGGCCTTACGATGAGCCCAGAGAGCCCAATACCCTTTATTAGGGGTTTAGGGTTTGGGGTTTAGGGTTTGGGGTTTAGGGTTTAGGGTTTGGGGTTTAGGGTTTAGGGTTTAGGGTTTGGGGTTTGGGGTTTAGGGTTTAGGGTTTGGGTCTAGGGTTTAGGGTCTAGGGTCCTAATTGGGAGGTTCATGGTCCTTCTTAACCAATTATGACTGTACTTATAACCCACTTATAAGCCCCTTAAGTGCCCGAATAGGGTTATAAGTACAGCTATATGTACAGTCATAATTTGTTAATAAGTGCCATGAACCTCCAAGTACCCCTTCATTATAATCCCTAAATTATAAAGGGATCCTTAATTCTGATTTAAGGTATATTCCTTGTTTAAGGGGTCTTGGGCTCAATGGGCTCATTGGGAGTATGATGATAAGATTTCGTACGATTCTGACTATTGTCATTATGATTCACAATAGTATTCTGATAAGGATGAATAGTAGTATTTGCTGATTAATAATCGTATTATGACTACAGTAATGTTGCTTTTCTTTGTTCCCCACCCTCGGTGTGGGGTTGCTAGATTTTAAACTCAACTCTTCTCCTCGCCCGGAACTCTTCTCCTCGCCCGGAACTCTTCTCCTCGCCCGGTCTACTCCTCACTCATCGGAGTGCCCAACCTCAAAGTATCCTTGGAGTGTCCGCCCAGAGTCTCCCTGAAGTGCTCAACCCCAGATTGTCCCCCGAAAAGCCAGGCCCAGAGTCTGCATGAATTGTCCAACCCAGAGTCTCCCTACAATGCCCACTGAGTGCCCAACCCCAGAGTGTCCCGGGGCCAGTCTCCCTAGAGTGCCCAACCCCAGAGTCTCAGAGTGTCCCCGGAGCGCCCAGCCCCAGAGTCTCCCTGCAGTGCCGAACCCCAGAGTCTCCCTGGAGTGCCCCAAGCCCAGGGTGTCCCCGGAGCGCCCAGCCCCAGAGTATTCCTGGAGCCCAACCCTAGAGTATCTCTATCAAGAGAGGGTGGGGATGTTCGAAGTAAAATAATTTTGATTAGTCTTCATACGTTTATGACTAATATTCGTACTATAATGATTATGCAGGGCTTCGGTTGGATTTTAAAGAGCGGGAAAGGTTTTGGAGTCTTCATGAGGTTTTCGTTCGCGTGTAGGACTTATGGCTCTTGTTGGGCGTCTAGGGCTCTAGCCTTTGCAGGGCCCTACATGCAGGGCTTGTAATGGGCTAGATGTCGCGGAAGGGGCTCATGACAGGTTTAGGGGTTTAGGGGTTCAGGGGTTTGGGGCTTATTCGGGTTTAGGGCTTGCGACATACGGGTTTAGGAGTTTATATGGCTTTGGGATGGAGCCTTTTCAAACAGATCACCCCAACTCGGACTACAATTTGAAGCAACCCTGCATGACCCAAGCCCTCAGACCCCACAACGACCCCACGCTCGTAACTCCCCGAAACCCTGAACAAGCCCTCTTCGGGCTAGGTGTTATGATTTATGGGGTTCAAGGTACCACCCCAAATCCCATACCCTGCAAGCCTACAAGCCTACTACCTACAACCCCTAATCCCTCAACCGCCCAGACCCCAAACCCTCAAACCCTCAACCCCAAACTCCCCAAACCATAAACCCTCAAACCCCGAACCCTAAACCCCAAAAACCCTAACCCTCAACCCCAAACCCCCCAAACCCCAAACACCCTTCCCTCCTGCTCACCCTAAACCCTAAACCCTCAACCCCTCAACCCCTCAACCCCTCAACCCCTCAACCCCTCAACCCCTCAACCCCTCAACCCCTCAACCCCTCAACCCCTCAACCCCTCAACCCTCAACCCTCAACCCTAAACCCTAAACCCTAAACCCCAAACCCCACTTCCCTCCTGCTCCAGCAGTCTTTGGAGCTCGTCGAAGAGACGCTTCACGTGCTCCGGGCCGATCCCCAGAGACAGGAGGTCGGCATCCTAGGCAGCGCTGGCATTGGGTTTAGGGTTTTTAGGGTTTAGGGTTTAGGGTTTAGGGTTTAGGGTTTAGGGTTTAGGGTTTAGGGTTTGGGGTTTAGGGTTTACGGTTTAGGGTTTGGGGTTTGGGATTTAGGGTTTAGGGTTCGGCATCCTCACCCGGCGCAACGCGAGCTTTCAGCAGCTGCAAGAAGCATTCTTTTTTCAGGGTTTAGGGGCCCAGGGCTCTTTAGCCTTAAACCCTAAACCCTAAACCCTAAACCCTAAACCCTAAACCCTAAACCCTAAACCCTCAACCCTAAGCCCTAAGCCCTAAGCCCTAAGCCCTAAACCCTATTTTCTGTTAGCTGGTGGGTCTTGGTGTAATGCCGGTTTGCTTCAGGGTGTTGGGTCTGGGCGAAAGCGATTTCGGGCTCAGGGCTTCGGAGCTTCGGGGTTTGTCCCTGACAGCCGTCCACAACTCTGAACCCTAAACCCTAAACCCTAAACCCTAAACCCTCAAGAGGCCCCTAAACCCCCAAAGATCTTATCCAAAGCAGGAATTGGAGTTTAGGGTTTGAAGGGGGTTCGAAGCTGATCTACACCTTTGCCCCAAAACTCATGAACCCTCAACCCTGATCATAGCTCACAGCCTCTAGTCCTCAACCCCAAACCCCAAACCCTCAACCCCAAACCCTAAACCCTAAACCCTAAATCCCAAACCTTGAACTGCCACAACCCAACATGTCCGGGGCGGCCTGCTCTTGCTCCTCCTCTTGGGTCTCTTCCTTCTCCGCCTTAGCGTCGGCCGCCACAGCCTTCTCCTTGCTTGCGGTGTGTTGTCTTAGGGGTTTAGGGTTTAGGGCTGAGGGCTTAGGGCCCAGGGCTCTGTGCTTTCGGGTATAAGACGGTTTTGGAGATTTGGAGTTTTGGGGTTTAGTACGATGTTGGTGTTTCGGGTAGTTCGGAGTTTGCCGGGTGTGTATAAACAGCGGTTTTCGGGGTTGGTAGAGTGGTGCGGCTTCCGGGTTTGGGAGTTCGCCACCTAAGACCAGAAACACCACCCACGACGAAAATCATATAACCCAATGAGGTACATCGGCTGAGGTTAAGGGAGGGGGGGGGGGGGGCTTAGGGTTAGGGTGTTTAGGATGGTTCAGGGCCCTAAACCCTAAACCCTAAACCTAAACCCTAAACCCTAAACCCTAAACCCTAAACCCTACACATTACAGGGACTGGAGATAAGCCCCAAGGGACACTAAACATGAGAATGACCAAGTCTCGACCATGCCGGGGCACGCGACCTCGAAGGCGTGCTTGACGTGCTCCTTTTCTGCTTCGAGACAGGGGTTGTTGGTTTAGGGATTAGGGATTAGGGTTTAGGGTTTAGGGTTTAGGGTGTAGGGTGTAGGGTTCAGGGTTTTAGGGTTTTAGGGTTTTAGGGTTTTAGGGTTTTAGGGTTTAGGGTTTAGGGTTCTGCTTTCTGCTGCGGGTGTTGGGGTTCAGGTTCCGGGGTAGGGTGGGAGGTTACCTCAGACCCAAAGCCAAAGGAAGAGTTGGTTTAGAAGCCTAAGCCCTGACAACCCTACACCGCCCTAGAAAAGCCAAACCCTACAAAGACAAAAACGCCGCAAAACCTTCAACAACAGCTACAACCCTGCCTCCCGGGAAGCCTAAACCGCGCAAACATCGGCAACTCTCACCCCAAACCCTAAACCCTAAACCCTAAACCCTAAACCCTAAACCCTAAGCCCTAAACAGCAGCCAAGGCTCGCTACGCCTCAGCTCTCGGAAGGCTGCAGCCAGCTTTCGGCGCCAGGCCAACTCGGAGGCCTTCCGCTTCTCCTTGCTTGGGTTTAGGGTTTAGGGTTTAGGGTTTAGGGTTTAGGGTTTAGGGTTTAGGGTTTAGGGTTTAGGGTTTAGGGTTTAGGGTTTAGGGTTTAGGGTTTAGGGTTTAGGGTTTAGGGTTTAGGGCTTAGGGCTTAGGGTTTAAGGTTTGGGGTTTCTAGGGTTCAGGGTGAAATGTTTCTTGCAGTGTTGTTTGGCAAATCCCGAGGTACTGCACTCCGGCGGCATCCCAGAAATCCCATGTGTGGCTACATCCGTTTTGCATTCCCTGTTGCTCACAACTGCAGGGCTTGGGAGTACTAGGGGGGTTTGAGAAGTTTTGGGAGAGGTGGTTTTGGCAACTTCCCTTCGTATCCTCTTGTTCGGGGGGGGGGCGGGGGGGGCTCTTTCGTCCTCCACCTCTGCAGCCTCTGCGGGGCGGTCTGTTGCTGGGGCGGCTTCCGCCGACCCCTGCGCCAGGGCGTTCGGCTCGACGGAGTCTGCTGCAGGCATGGGCTCGTCTGCAGCAGCGGCGTTGGCCGTCGGCGCGGCTGGTGGCTCGGCCGAGCCGTCGGCTGCTGGAGGCATGGGCTCATCTTTGGCAGCGGGCGGCGCCGACGCGGCAAGGGCCTGCCGCAAAGCAAGGTTCGATGCATGGTTTAGGCTCCCCGATAACCTAGACGGCAGAATGTAAAGTCAAAGGAGCCACGAACCCCTGCCCCCTAAG
Organism: Symbiodinium natans; assembly: GCA_905221605.1. NCBI lineage: Eukaryota > Dinophyceae > Suessiales > Symbiodiniaceae > Symbiodinium > Symbiodinium natans. Next base: position 556,371 of record CAJNDS010002159.1, on the reverse strand, counting down.
CCCTAAACCCCCAGGTAGAGTAGACGCGAAGCTCGCGCCTCGGCTTCGGCGACCGTCATCTTGACCTTCAGATGCTTACTGGCTCTGGGACGGATCTGGAGGTAGTTGCATGGGCCCGGAATTGAGGAACCCCGTATATGCCCTGTGAGACCAAGGGCCCATACTTCAGAAGCCTTTAAAGAAGGTAAGGGAGTGGGTTTAGGAGGTGTTCAGCTTAGGGGGCAATGTCTGGTTTGCGTTCCAGCTTGCTTTCGCGGGTTTTCTTTCCCAAAGTTTCGGGTGCAGAACGGGGAGCAATATTTTCTGCGCAAGTCCCCAAGCAGAGCCCAAAGCCCTCTTACTCTAATTCATCGTCGGTGGATTGTGTCGGGACTCCTGTGAGAAGCCCCTTGCTGACGGCCCAGCTCTCAGGCCCTTGGAGGCCCCCAAATCTGGGAATCGGACACTTCTATCCGAATCCTGGGGTACCCCCACAGAGCCTCCGAACACCCTAAATGAAGGCTCTGTGAGGGAAGCCCCTCAACGCTGAAAATAAAGGAAGTAGTTTAGAAGCAGGCAGTTGAAGCGAGTTAAGGCCTAAACGCTTAAAGGAACAGGTTAGGGTGGTTTTGCCGAATGAAACGGCGTGGGGTGTGAGAAAAGTGTCAGATGGTCGCCACAATCGGTCCATCGTTGCCTTGCGCATGTTACCAAGCAATCTCTCTCCGTGCCCACCTTAACAACTTCTGCGGCATGACACAGCAAGCCCTAAGCCCTAAGCTCTAAGCCCTAACCCTAAACCCCACCAGCTTTGCTGAAAAATGGGACACCTCTCTCCCACTCCAGGCCTCCTTGATCAATGCCACAGCCATGCGCAAGGTCTCGACCTGCTGGGTTTAGGGCTATGGAGTTCAGGTTTAGGGTTTAGGGTTTAGGGTTTGGGGTTTGATTAGGGTTTAGGGTTTAGGCTTTAGGGTGTCCAGCAAGAAGGGCTCAGGCTTCAACTAGGGTAACTAGGGATCCTATGAGCGTACCGCGTGAAGTCTCGTGTCCAGCCGAAACTCTCTTTGTGATGAGGTTGGGACCTGGTTTCATGGGGGGTAGCTATAAACCCTAAACCTAAACCCTAAAACCTAAACCCTAAACCCTAGGGAGCCTCTCAGGCAAGCTTGGGGATGCCTTAGGGAGTAGTGGGGAGTATTAGTGGACCTTGGGTTACATACCTTTGGGTTTAGGGTTTAGGGTTTAGGGTTTAGGGTTTAGGGTTTAGGGTTCAGGGTTTAGGGCCCCCGCAACACCCTAACCTACCAGTGCAGAGTCCCGAAACCACAGTGGTGCACAGCGCTTTAGCCTTACATACCCCGGAAGAGATGTCTAACTCGCGATATTCGGCCTCCCCAAGCCTTAAGCCTCGTACACCCTTATAAGCCCTAAACAATCCTGAAGCCCTTAAGCCCTTAAGCCCGAAGCCGAATTTCAGCGGCGCTCTTCGCCTTCTCCAACTTCGCAATCTCGTCACGCAAGGTTCGCACCTCCCAAGGTCCACAGAGCTTGTTGTTCTATTTTTACATAGTTATATTAAAACGAACATACGTAGTGACAGGGTTTAGGGTTTAGGGATTTGTTATCACAGCAGGCAAGAAGGAACTTGCGAGCCCAGGGACACTCTTGGGGCTCTCTGGGGATATGACAGCATGCTATGACGTCCTTGTCATCATGTCATCAATATTCCTACATTGTTCATTATACTATTTTTGTATACTACGACCCGTGGTTTATGGTTAGGATTTTGGGGTCTAGTAAAGGCCTTGTCTCAGCCTGAAATTCGTGAGCATATAGGTGCACGTATCGGGGCAGGTTGACTATCCAATGACTTCGTTTTTGGTGGAGGAGGGGGCCAGAAACCCTCAAAACCTAAGCCCTAAACCTCAAAGCCCCTAAGCCCCACACAAAAAAATAGGTGGGAGGTGGGATCAGGGCTTCTAGTGCTTTCGGGTGCGGGGCTTTCACAGTCCCGACTGCCTTCTCCACAACAAGGAAGGGATTTAGGGTTTATAAGGTTTCAGGTTTAGGGCTTCGGGTTTAGGGCTTGGCTTCGGTTATTGACAGCGACTCCGCATTGGAGTCAGTACGCCCGAATCCCCTAAAACCGAGAGAACCCTAAATCCTAAACCCTAAACCCTAAACTCCAAACCCTGAATCCTAAATCCTGAACCCCCAAACCTAAACCCTAAACCCCCGTTGCTTTCCAGTCTGCCAAGATGAAGCTGCCTGGTGCACCGTCAACATCTGCAGGTCGCAGACTTGGGGGTCCAAGCCTCTGAAAACCCGGTGTAGTCTAGGGGATTCAGGACTTCCGGTTCCTAAACCCTAAACCCGAAACCCTAAACCCTTTTAGGGTAGAGGGACTGGCCCTATTGGGGCTTAGGGTTGAGTGGAGGGCTTAGGGTTTTAGGGTCGAGGGACTCACCCAAAACGTGAACGTCTACTTTACTTACACACTGAAATCATAGGCAAACTCCACTCCAGTTCCATACTCTCAGCTCGAGAAAGGCAAGTTCACGGGAAGTGACGGTCAGAAATCAACACGCCTTGGGATGTTCCCCTTCTACTAACAGTCCTTAATAGGGATTATAGTACGCCCTATTAAAATCCTTATTTAGGACTGCTAGTAAAAGGGAACATCCAAAAAGATGCCACAAAAGGCATGGGGATTGCTTGCCTTGCGGGGGGGGGGGGGGGGGGGGGGAGCGCAGAACCTAGAGAAGACCCTGCTAACTCCTAACACCAAACTGACGCTTTAGGGTTTAGGGTTTAGCGTTCAGGACCCGAGCAAACCCTCTAAAAGTCCGAGACTTTGAATCCGAACACCTGAGCAAAGACCAATGGCGAGGCTCGTTTGGGTCAAATCACAAGCCCTGGGCCAACCCCAAAATCCTGTAAGCATACCAACTCTATACCCCTTTCCTAAACCCCAAACCTTCCCAAACCCTCAACTTCTAAACCCTAAGCCCGAAACCCTATCGACCAAAAGCCATCCCAAACAACCCTGAACCCTGAACCCTGAACCCTGAACCCTGAACCCTGAACCCTGAACCCTGAACCCTGAACCCGAACCCTAAACTCTACACCCTAGAAACCTCAACCCCCAAAGCCTAAACCCCTAAACCCCTAAACCCCCTAAACGCCCTAAACCCCCTAAACCCCCTAAACCCCCTAAACCCCCTAAACCCCCTAAACCCCCTAAACCCCCTAAACCTCCAAAACCCGAAAGCCGAACTCAAAGAGCCATCCCAAACAACCCTGAACCCGAACTCAAAGAACCTGCGCCCGGCTTCCCTGGGCCACCGGGCTGGGAAGAGCCGACCTGGCGTGGCCGTTCAGGCTCCGTATTTGCAGGTTTCCCAGAACCTACATGGGCTGAAACCAGGGTTTAGGGTTTAGGATTTGGGGTTTCGGGTTTAGGGTTAGGTTTCAAGGTCTTTCTGATCAATAGGGAATCTTATGATGCTGCTGGGCATCCTCGTCAGGCTTACCAATACGGGTTGAGGGTTGGAGGTTTGAGTGTGTTGGCTGAGGGGTGTAGGATTGAGGGTGCAGGATCTGGATTATCTTTCAGCAGTGCTGACAGGATTGCACCATGCACAGCCCCTGAGTTTCCTGAACCGCAAGGGTCAAACCGTACTAAACCCAAAACCCAAAACCCAAAACCCAAAACCCTAAACCCTAAACCCTAAAGCCTAAACCGTAAACCCTAAACCCCTGGCTCTTGGGCAGCCAGAGGGCCTGAACGCTGCCACGAAGGCTTCGCACCGTCGTGCCTTCTCCAGGCCCTCCTGGAAAGGAGCTGTTTAGGGTTTAGGGTTTAGGGTTTGGGGTTTGGGGTTTAGGGTTTAGGGTTTAGGGTTTAGGGTTTAGGGAGTTGAGGGTGACACACACTTCAAGCCCTAAAAAACAGGATCCCAAGCTCCGAAGGCTGTGAAACAAACACCGCCCTCGCAGCATTCTGAGAACACCCTAACCCCTAAACCCTAAACCCTAAACCCTCAACCCTAAACCCTAACCTCAGCCAAAAACTCTCCGAAGCCCAGTCCTAAAATCCGAAACCCCGAGCCTTAAACCCTGAGACCCCAAACCCTAAAAACCTTCAGACCCGAAAAGCCCCAAACACCCTACAAACTCCACAAACCCGATAAACTCGATAAACCCTGAAACCCCCCCCCCCCCAAAAAAAAAAAAACTTTAAAACACACACACACACACACACACACATACACACACACACACACCCCTCAACCCTGCAGCAAAAAAGGCCAAAAGCTGTCATGACAACTTAGGCCCAGCTCTCGGGTCCAGGGCTTCTGGGCTTGCTTCACTCACTTACGCTTCATACGGGAATAGGGTTCTAAGGTTTAGGGGTTTAAGAGTCAACCCCAAACCCCAAACCCCAAACCCTAAACCCCAAACCCCAAACCCTAAACCCTAAACCCTAAACCCCAAACCCTAAACCCTAAACCCTACAACCCCCTTTGGGGTGTTAAGGTTTCGTGCCCTCGGGGTCGCTCGGAGACTTCAGGGCTCATGCCCCCTAGGGTTTAGGGTTTAGGGTTTAGGGTTTAGGGTTTAGGGTTTAGGGTTTAGGGTTTTAGGCTGCCAGGCTCCTAGGCTCCAAAAAATTGGGAGGGTTCAGGGCTTAAGGGCCCTGGGCCTTCAGGCCCCTAAACCTATAAAGTTTAGGGTTTAGGGTTTAGGGCAGTTTAGGGTTTAGGGTTTAGGGTCTAGGCTTGAGGGCACCCCGAACCAGAGGCAAACCGCTGCTCGCATTCAGGCGTGCGTTCTTTGCGGCAGGCGCTACTCGAACGTCACCGCTCATGTCGTATGCTCTTGCGAACGCTTGGCAGAATTGAGGGAGGTCTGTCTACGCCTTGGCGCTGACTTTTCCTCTCTGAAAATTCTGGCCATTCCCCCATCTCATCCGGCATACTCGGAAGTAGTGAGGCTTGCCATTGAGATTCTGCGAAATGCGCAGAACTTCTGGAAGACAGTTTCGTGAGAAGCGCGCGCAGGTAGTGTTGGGGGGTGCTACGTCCAGACACTGCGGTGCTGGCATGCTGGCCTCACACTTTGGGCTCCTGCAAGCTTACGCATCTGGCTTGAGCCCACAAGCCTGTCCTACCGGGACTTCGAACCAACCAACCTTAAACCCTAAAGACTACACCGCTCCGAGTCCCTCCTGCCAACCGCTGCTTCTAAATCAGGGTAGTTACTTATGGGCCCTTGAGGTTTCGGGTTTAGGGTTTAGGGTTTAGGGTGTAGGGTTTAGGGTTTAGGGTAGTTTCATGGTCCCTTCATATGGTCCCTTACCCCCTTGCCCTTCTAAAGGGTTCTGATGTAGGGGCCCTTTGGGTTGTATGGGGTATAAGGGGTATATACGGGGTCCTGCCGTTAAGGGCCCATACTAAGGGACCATAACCCTAAACCCTAAACCCTAAACCCTAAACCCCATACTAAAGGGACCATGCGACTACCCTAAGACGCTGGGGACCCGGCCACCAAACGCTTTCGCCTGGCGGCTCTGGGACCCCTAACCCCAAACCCAAAACCCTAAACCCTAAATCCTAAACCCCAAACCCCAACTCCAGAACAAAAAACATCGGGATTTTATGACTAAGGGGTTTGGGGTTCATAAGGGTTTTCGTTTTCGGTGCCTAAGGATTTAGTCCCAGGTTCTCCGGGAATTCTTGGGGTTTTCGGTTTCGGGCTTAGTGACTTTCTGCGTAAAACGGGGCTTGAAAGGCTCACCTACTAGAGCCAAGAGTTGCCTAGGAAGAAAAGGGCGCCCTTTTTGGTGATAAGGGAACTTCAACCCTCCAAAAAAGGGACTACTCTGGCTCCTAGACCCTAATCCGTAACTCCTAAACCATAAAAACCCAAACCCTAAACCCCAAACCCAAAACCCCAAACCCTAAACAGATTGGGAAGTCGGGCCTACGCTGCGAACCTCGCCTATCCTGCCAAAGGGGGGGAGGGGACAACAAAGGGCACCACTGTCACCACTGGGATCTGCTGGAAGCCTGCACTTCTCAAAGCCTTGCACCGAGGAATCGTTGTGGCTATAGGGTTTAGGGTTAGGGTTTGGGTTTAGGGTTTAGGGTTTAGGTTTTGGGGTTCAGGGTTCAGGGTTCAGGCGTTAGGGCTTACCTGCCAAACCTTTTGCTGCAAAAAAACAGTGCTTTCAGGAATAACTGTTTCTTAGATGTAAAAGTAGATTTTACAGAATAAGAGCGGAAACCTGCGGAATGCCCATCTTGCTTCCCCGGGCAGGGTTTCCCGAGAACCTTTTTGTATGGTTGACAGGGGGTTTTGCGAGCATTTTTTAGTCATAGGATGTCTTAGTTGAAATCCGGAGTGGTGGCCAACTGCACTGCTGGCTGCAGCGATTCCACTGTCGTCCATTGAGCAGCACTGTTAGCAGTGCATCCTCATACGTCATTATGTAGACTCCGATGTGCAACTTGAGTTCTCGCGATATATGAGATCGGTTTCGGCAAAGGAATGGCAAGTGTAAGGATCGGGTTTGCGCAACAGCTCAACAGTTTTTCATTCCGTGTAGAAGTCATTCCGCATTGGGCATTGGATGCCCACGTCTGGCTGCTGGAGCCGGTGCGCCTGCCTCCCCTGCCACTATGTAGCTGCTGTGTTTGCGATTGTGCTGTTGAGATTCCAATTCTGTCACACGGACGTGGCTTCAGATTGATCGCAAGGTTGTTTTATCTGGTTCTTCAGGACCGAAGCTTTTGTGATCGCATTGTACAGATCGATCTATCGTTTGTAGGTTGGGGCACTGATGGCTGGCATGACTGCCGCTGCTTTGTCGAACTGCTCTGCTGACGCTGTTGGTCTTTGCCATGTGGAAGGACCATGCAGCTCTCGCATCCCTACACATAGCTGGATGATGTGAATGTCTGACAGCAACATTGGGCAGGACTCATCCACATGGACAACATGTTTTGGCTTGCCTGTGCTCAAGCAATGTACTCAGACAAGGAGGGGGCCGCCTTCTGATTCTGATTACCAGTATGTACATAGGTCGTGGTATTTCAGGTATAGCTAAAGAGTGCTGTCGCAGGATAAGCCTGCCTCCGGGGATGAACTCGTGATGGCCATTGTGCAGAACATTCGGATGCATGGCATTTGCTATCAATTCCGCCGTTTGTTCAATGATGCTAGTCACTCTACTGCAATAATGAAAGCTGGTCGTGTCCGTTTGTCAATAAAAAGGTCAGGTCATTATTCTCGGTCTCCCGGTCCCTGCACTCCACTTTCTCCGCAATGCTCGCAGCTACCCTTCATCCAAGGTGTCCAGCGTGCCTGCCAGCGGAAGCGAGAGCACTCATGACACCTCCTGGTGTGCCGGTTTTCTTACTCTCTATAGGGCAACTTTCGGGGAGCACATGACACCCCATGGGTAGTGCCTAACTTGCAAGGCATGGCCAAGGGATCGAACGTGTGTGTGCGCAGCAAGGGGAAAAGTGGATTTGCGACAACCCATAGACCCTGAAACCCCTGCAAAGACCCGATTCTTGAACGACGGCGATCCCACCGCAGGGCAACTACTTCTGGCTGGGCATTCTGATCGTGAGCTGGATCAGTTCTAAGGCCAGTTGCAGCGCATGCTCTCCTATGGAAGCCTGTACAATCCATGTGGCCTGCAGGCCTTGCATGTGTCCTACCTCTCTCCTGATCTTTCTGGGCTCCCTGTTGGAGGCCATACTTTCGAGCTTGCTTCTGCGCTTGTGTGGCTGAGAATCTAACAGTCTGCGTGGGTGTGAAGCACTGAGCACATATGTCGTGCTGGGCAAGCTAGACTAGCTCATTTACCCAATCCCCCTGAAGGTCAGCCTGGGCTCCTGGTTTTCAGTGGCAAGGGAGGTGAAGGCCAGCCTTCTATCATGTGTCCTGTTGCATGGGCTTCATAATGTTCCATACAGTAGCTGCGCTTGCAAAACCATCCATTGCAGGTGAGTTTGGAATTGGCTTCGGTTCGACGGGAACCTCGAGGCACATCTCAGCACGGTTAAGTCAACCCATGCAGTTCTGCAGCGTCGCACAGCACTTGGAGGTTCATCGTACTTATTATAACTCATTATAACTGTAACAAACCACTTATATAAGCCCCCTATATGCCCTACTATAGTATATGGTTATATTATATAGGTACAGTTATAAGTACTTTCATAAGTACCATGAACCTCCAAGCATTAGGTTTCCGAAGACGCATTTTGCGTTCGAGGGTCTGATAGCTTTCGATCGGCTGTGTAGCAAAATGGCGGAGCCAGCTGCCCCACCAGCTGGGGCAAACACGCATGCGCTGGCTCGGCGCTGGGACGCACATGCTATGGTCCGTGAATCTGTTCGTGCCACCGGCAAACTCCTTGCATGGGTCTCTCCGAACCATACAGGGGTGGCGAACAAGGTGAGTTTGAGACTCAACAGGTTCGTGATCCGAGCAGTGCTGGAGGAATGGGTGGTCGCATCCAATGTCCCCAAGTCTCCCCCGATCGGGTGGCTGAGGGAAGAGGCGGGGTGTGCTACAAACTTATAGATAGATCGAAGGCCAATTAATGTCTGAATGTGCTAGATTCGTCACAATCGATCGGTCTGACTTGTCGCATGCAGGTCAAGGAAATCCACCGGCTTTTGGCACCGACGCAGGATGCAGTGAAAATGTACGTGGACGATTGGGGCTGCAAGAGGTTGACAAGCTGGGCAATTCGTCGATTTAGAACGGGCCAGACGAATTTTCGGGTCGGGTTTACACCAATCAGTTTTCAATGATCAAGCATGTGTGCGTGACCTTTCGTGCATCCATGTCACGCAGTGTCACCCCTTGAGAGGATGCTACGCTCCAACCACTTATGGATCTGATGCAACAGCATTGGGATCCGCCTGCAGAAGGCGATGACGGCTATGGTGTCGGAGACGATGATGATGCTGATGACGATGATGATGCGCCTGGTGGCGGTGTGGTGCCAGGTGAGGCTTCGTCAGAAAGGGAAGGCTTCGATGCACTCTTCGAGGATGCTCGGGTTTCTGGTCTACTTGAAGGTGTACATGAGGGTGCAGTGGCTGCCTCGAGCGCAGCAGCCATTCCCGAAGAGGCCCCTGTGGAGCCTCAGGCGCCAGGACAGCTGCCCGGTCATGAGAACCCTGTGGCCCCAGCAACCTCCCACAGTGCCCCTGATGAGAAGCCAGCTGTGTCAACATCCCTTGCTTTGCCCTGCAAACCTTCCTTACCAACGGAGAAGATCGCACGGCTCCTCGCCCTGAAGAGCCTCAGCAAAATTATGCGTCATCAAACCTGCCGAAGCTGTAAAGCCCGAAATCAACCCATATAAACCACGTACACCACAAATCCCGACAACTGCGTTGTCAACCCCAATCAACCCTATCTAAACCCTATACAACCTAGAAACCCTACATCATATAAACCCTTGAAGCCCTATAAACCCTCAAGCACCCTTATAAACCCTATAAACCCGTATAAGCCCTTAAAGTAAGCCCGAATAAACAGCATATAAACTTCCAACCCTGAAAACTGCCCCAAATACACTTCCCGAGGAGTCGCTTGGCTGAGAAGCGCGCCAGCAAGATGGACACTGTGAGATCCGTGCATCCTTTGACCGCGGGTGCTTTGCATGCATATTAAGAAGGCGTTTCGATTCAGATAGTGTGGGCTTCGTACAGATGGATCCAAGTTGTTGCTGGGCTCCTTACTTTGGGGATGGTTTGCGTGGCGTTTGCCAGGGTTCAGTGTTTAAACTTCGGCCTGAGTCTGCGCGATAGCTTACGTATACTGAACGAACTGTGTTCTTCTGGCAATTGGGATTTGGAAACGGTGGGAGCTTAATAAGTGGCTTGTCGGTGCCACAATTAACCGCTTGTAGATATGCAGGGTTTAGGGTTTAGGGTTTATAAAGCTTATATAGGGTTTAGGAGGAAATCCTTCACGCAGAAACCCAAACCCAATGTTGCTCGGCCAAGGAAACTCCGATCCTTCGACTGCTGACACCCAAGTCTATGACGCCGAAGCGGTGGCCTCCACTGTGCTTGCGAAGGCACAGAAGGTGTCGAAGATCCAGGTGTTCGAGGACGATGTAGGCCTGCAGGAAGCTCGTGTGAAGACTTTTGCGGAGATGGCGTCTAATGGGGACCTTTGCTCGACCCGGACCCTAGCTGACTTTACAGAGTCTGAAAGTGATGATCCCAGCATGGCAGCAGCCAACGCTGCAGAAGCCAATGCTCCGACGCCTGCCAGCCCTCTCAAATCCCAAGATTCCGCGCAGCTAGTTGACAGCCCTAGCCCTGCAAAAGCCCCCGAGCCAGCCCAGGATAGCGCGCACCCGTCCCTTGAGATCTCAAGCCATCCCCCACAGCAGATCACCAATCCAGCCCCCGAGTCCTTGAATGAAGAACCAGATTCCCAGACCAAGGCCCCGAAAGCAGCCCCCATGCTTTCCTTGCCTGCGCAAAGCCCAACCGAATCTCCCGAAGAGACCTTGGGGGGCGCCAAGCAGTTCAATGTGTTGGACTTTGAGGCACGCGCGGGGCTTAATTTGGGGTTTCTATAGGGTTTATGTATATATATATATATATAGGGGTTATAGAGAGAGAAAGGGTTTAGGGTTTTTGTGCCTTTCGTACATCTTTTCTCTCTCATGTTCCAGGATTTTTCTACATTTTGCAATATACACTGAAGTTGCAGGAGACGGTGGATCGCCAGGCGCAGCTCAGGAAGAAGACTCCTGTGCCTGACGACGATGATGCCGAGCCCAGTAAGGTGAAGCCCGGGAGGGGCAGAGGCCGTGGGGGGGGCAACAAATCCAGAGGTGGCGGGGGGAGGCCCAAGGCTAAGGCCAAAGCCAAGGCCTTGCCCAAGTGTGATGGTGGCAAAGGACATGCTGAGAATGAGGACCCATGCACGCCCATGCGCAAGACCACCCTTGCTGAGGATCCCGAAAGCGGTCCAAAGGAAGATGCTCCCCAGGCTCGGCGTGGCAAGAAGCGTGCAGTTGAAGGTTCTGGCAGCAAGCCTTGTGCAAAGCCCAAAGCCAAAGCAAAGGCGAAGCAGACCACACCCACCAAGAGCCCACCCAAGAGAACACCGAAGAAAGCATCGCCCAAGAAAGCAGCTGCAAGAAAGGACAAGAAGGGTGATGCCGAGGAAGGCAAGGAAAAGACGTTTGCCTCAAGGCGCAGAGCGCCGGGGGAGGCGGCGGGCCTGCGATGGCAGGTGATTCGGGACTCCTTCGATGTTCATGTGCGCCCTCACATTCCCACCTTTGTCTCGAAAGCAGAGGACCTCGCAACATACCAAACAAGTCTGTGTTGCTGTTACTTTAGATGTTTACAGGGCACAGGTTCAATAGAAATTGCCACTCTGTGAGGATCCCTGGTGGAAGGCTGTCAAGCCCAAGCTCAATGGCAACTTGTCGCTGCAAGAGCTTACGAACATCGCTCAGGGCGAGGCTGCAGCCTTCTTGAAAGCCTACTTGGCCCAGTAGGCCTCGTTCGAGATGTCTCTGGTCAGGTGTTGGCCAATACAGCGCCTCGATCTTTCCAGCTATGTGTTCATGGACACATGCACAAGACAGTGGCTGCTCCAGAGGGCGGCTGCTCCAGAGGGCGGCTGCTCCAGAGGGCGGCTGCTATTCAGTTTCGACCTTGTTACGTCGCACAATTTAAAGTATGGTGCCCACTGGCGACCGTGAAGCACTTTGGTCCATCTCTGTTTGACGCAGCTCTGCTTTAGATTTGCTACTGTGTCATGTAGCTACAGTATTCGACTTCTCTGTTTAGGGTTTGTATAGGGTTTAGGGTTTATAGGGTTTAGGGTTGATAGGGTTTTGGGGTTTGTAAGTCTATATAGGGTTAGGGCTTCTAAGGTTTATAGGGTTATATAGGGTCTGCTCACGGGTTTCGCTAGCATCCATATCAGACACCCTTCATTGATTTCATAGATGGTTTTCGCAAGGCTGCGAGCAGAGTCATGTGCATCGGGGCATAACCTCTTGATGCCGCAGTAGGGGATAGTGCAGGGGACACGTGTGGCCTTCGCTGGCGAAACAGTGATGGCATGCATCTTCAATCATTGAGCTGCGCTATGCATTCGCGACGTCGCGTGTAGGGTCAATGTAAGCTCAGGTAAACCCTATAAAGCCAAAATCCTTTACCATAAACCCTAAATAAACCCCATAAACCCTATGAACCCTCTACTTCCTTCCTGTCCAGGTCAGATGAAGGGCCGGCAGAATTGCAGCATCCTCCTCAAGATGGGTCACGCGTTCGGCCCATCTGGCGCGCTTCAGCTTTCATGCGTGTGTGTGTGGGTGGGTGGGTGTGTGCGTGCGTGCGTGCTTGGGCTGGATGCTGAACAGTTTTGCCCAAAACTTCGATCGTCCCACCCTCTACCCTGGTGTCATGCACATCTGCTCTGTGTGGTAGGCATGGTGGCTCCATTCGTTATACTGCTTCACTGGCAAACGTATGCAAAGAGGGTTTCTGTGCATCTCCCACGTAGCCTTTCTTAGAGGGGGCTTCATCTACAGAGGTGACCTTTACGAATCCACAATGGACATGTGGGCCTCACGTTGCGCATCCATGGAGGGGGTCGCTCGACGGCTCATGACTTTGGGGGCTCCCAAGGCTGGATCTACAATGTCGGTCCGCCCCTGTGTGGGCACACATCCAAGCAGTCTATCTGCTGCCAGGGTCACGAGTATGCAGCCCTATATTGATATAAAACCCTTAAACCCTTATCTATGTATCTATATATCTATATCGATCTATCTATCTTTCTATCTATCTATTAATCTATATATATGTATCTATAACGCTATCAACGCTATAAATCCCTGAATCATACAAAACCCTAAACATTCAAAAAGCTATATATATATATATACATATATTTATTTATTTCTTCGTTTATTGATATTTTGTTTTATCACCCTAAACCTTGCACAAACCTTTTTTCCATATGTGTCACACAAAGCCAAGCCCTTGTAAACCTACTAAACCCTTAGCCCTATAGAAACCGTAATTGTATCACTATATTTACACCCTGATATGAACACTGCCAACCCACAACCCTAAACCCCCATGTGGCCTGCTCCAGGCTTTCATCGCGCTGCTCTTGATGATCAGCTGGCTGAAGCAGCCACCACCTTTCGCCAGCAGAGCTGCTGATCTAGTGGAGATGTTTGCTGGCAAGGCTCGGATATCCCGATTGGCTAAATCTCGAGGATATCATGTTCTATGTCATGACTGGAACTATGATGTTTCAGCGGGCCCGGAAACACACAACTGTATGGACATGTGTGGCAACGCAGGGTTCTTGCTGCCTGTCTGTGTCTGCTTTAATATGCTAGCAATTCAGAGTTGCAAAGGTTCCCAGATTTTGTGTAGCTTCTGCAACTTAAGGTTGGCGATCTTGATGATTCTTTGTGGTGACCGGGCTTTGATTTGCATTGGCCTCGAGTGCAGCACCTTCACGTTTATGAACGCTGCTACAAGCCGGCGCTCTGTGGTCACCCCCATGGGCAACACTTGTCGTGTTCATGTTGCGCAGGCAAACACATATGCCAGCAGGCCGGTTTACCCCCGAAAAATCCGCAAGCCCCAAAATGAAGGCCCGCCACCCTTGCAAAAATAAGGGTGTAAAACATTTCTTGGGTGAAAACGTTTCGGGTGCTGTTGTAATGTAGGATTATGTATTTACACAAGATGATTTGAGTGAAGATAGCCAGTTTGGATCATGCTGCCTGCAGGTCAGTGCTGCTGGTTGCCCTGGCACACTTGCTACAGAGTAAGTGGGTAATCGAACAACCCTCTTCCAGCCTCTTTTACCTTCATGTCCGGTTTCAATGGCTTCTGCGGGCATATCTTCCATGGGGGATCCCTGTGTCTGGGATAAAATACAGAAACAGATCTATTCACTGTAGTCCAATGTTTAACTAGTTTGTTCTTTGCTGTGTGAACCAAGACTTACAAGCAAGCTCTATGGATGGGCAAATGGGGCCACATCATACCAAAGAGGACTGTGCTTTACAGCAGCTCTCCGCTCATACGTCGGCTGCAAACAGGAAAGCTCAAGAAGACCGAGCGGACTGGACCCCAGGGACATTATGTCAGGCACCGTGATGTTAAGGGACGCAAGCGTGTAACAGGAACTCGGAAACTCAAGTCCTCACAGTGACTTAACTGCACCGTCCTGCAGAGGGTTTAGGGTGTTTTAAGGGTTTAGGGTTGAGAAGGTTGAAAGGGTTTAGGGTTTATAAGGGTTCAGGGTTGAGAAGGTTGAAAGGGTTGATAGGGTTTAGGGTTCAGGGTGTAGGGTGTAGGGTGTAGGTATAGGGTCTGTATTTAGGTTCCCTAAATCCTAAACCCAAAACCCTTATCAACACTTCAAGCTTCTCAAACCCAATTAAAGCCTTATAAACCCTAAACCCTTTCAGCCTTCATGTAGCAGATCCCGATTGAGGAAACCCTCAGTCATGTAGTCCATATGAACCGAACTGATATATGCTGAAACCAAGCCCATCTAAGGCGATATCCTGTGAAATTTGCCCGGGAAATCGTCAACATGATCCCAATGTTCCGACACGGTGGGCCTTGCTTGGAGATGCCGTCGAAGGCTGTTTGCCTCAGTGTACTGTAAATCACATAGGGGAGTTCATATTCCTTGAGTCTGTTCGTGAGTTTTGTGGGGCCAATGTAAGGAATCTCTTGTTTCGGGGGATTGTGCTAGATGCTACAGTTGCACCGCTTCGACAGGTGTCTACAAAATAATGTGTCAATAGAGATCTCCTATTGACGGATTGTTTTAAAGGTCTGCTTGGCACGTCCATGCTGCAGGTATAGTGTCTTGTAAAACACACGTGTTTCGAATGTCAAAGCGCCCCCAAAAAAGAAACATTCATCCACAGGCCGATCCTTCCCAGAGCTTCTTGGATCTGTTCGCTGCCTATCCGTGGAACAGGCGGCGCAACTTCCAAAAAAGTATGTTCGGTTTTCTCCTTCCCCCCCATAAACCCTATAAACCCTAAACCCCCCCCCCCTCCCAAACCAAAAAACAACCAACCCCCCCCCCCCCCCCCCCCCCTCCCTCCACACACACACACACACACCCACACGCACACGCACACACGCACGCACGCACGCACGCACGCACATGCACAAGGGCACGTATACGCACATGCACACGCACACGCACACGCACACGCACGCACGCACGCACGCACGCACGCACACACACACACACAGTTTTTGTATCCCCCCACCGCCCCAACCGCCCTCTTGCCCAGGTGGCCAGAAGCTGATTTGGAGCAGTGCTTGGTGTACCTACGCACCAGTGCACTTGTCAGCATTCCAGATGAGTTCAAGTCTTTGCTGCCCAAATCTGTGGCAGAATGCCGTTGACTTGCGCTGCGTGCCAATTCATGATCTGAGTCGCAGAGTGCACTCAGCTCAAGCTGTATGACCAGCTTGTGTTAATTGGGATTACTTCAGTGCCGGGTCAGGCCTTGGATGTTTGTGTGTGTGTATCGATGAAAATGGAGGGATTCCACTTCTTTACTCTGCAATCCCCCGAAATATCCTGGTCGGTGCTACCTATATAGAGATGATCCCAGGCCTGTGCCCGACTTGCAGACTGTGGAACAAGGTGCCTGTTGCCCAGAAAAAGCCGAAACAAACAGATTTTTAATGAAAAAATGCCCCAAAAACCGGCCCCTGAAAGAGCGGAATTCGGCGTCCAAAGAGCGGAATTCGGCGTCCAAAGAGCGGAATTCCTCGGAACCCCCCCCCAAGCATACCCCAGGAACCGCCCTATAAACCAATAAAACACCCTGAAGATCCTCAAATGTAGCTGGTCGGCCAGCTTTTCCTGAGTGCGTGACCCAATTTCGGCGCAACTTTGTGCTGAGTTTGAGAGATGGAACGTCTCCGGACGGAGGTTTGCTCTACGGGGACTTTAGCCAGGGCCATGGATTTGGGTGGAGAGCCCCTCGGTGTTCTCTTGAAGGCTGAGCCTGAGGATGAGGAGGAAGCTGCCATTCATCAAGAGATGCAGGCCCGTTTAAGGTTGGGGTATAGGGTTTAGGGGTTATATATAGGGTTTATAAGGTTTGGGGTTTGGGGTTTAGGGTTGGCAAAATATGGTTTGCAATAAGCACCTTGTCTTTATAAAGGGCTTATGGGGTTTTTTACTTTGTAGGGTTCATATAGGGTTTAGGGTATATTGTATATATAGGGTTAGACAAACTTAAACCATTCTTATTCATCGATTCTCTTCTGTGTAGGAAGATGTAGAGTGGACCCTGGGTCCTAATTTTAGTTTAGGTTCCTTAAGACTTGTTTTCGAAGGTGCTTTGAAGGGGGGGAACATCTAGTACTCTTTTGCAGAGCTCTTCAATAGCGGCTCTATACAACTCCCTTCTCCCCCCAACCCCCCAAACCCCCAAACCCCCATCCACCCCCCAACCTTCCCTTATTGCAGACACGAACCGCAAAACCGTTCATTTTCAGTCCATGGAAACCCTAAACCCCAAACCCTATATAGCCCTAAACCCTGAACCCTAAACCCTAAACCGGTTGGGAGGGCGAGCCAGGGAGCCCCCCAAACCCCCCAACCCCCCAACCCCCCAACCCCCCAACCCCCCAACCCCAACAAAATACACTTCCCCCCAAACCAAACCCAAATTTTCTGGGTTGGGTTTGCTTGAAGCACAGGTTGGGGGGGGGGGGTTGGGGGGGAGTTGGTGGGGGTTTGGGGGGGGGGGTTGGGGGGGGTTGGGGGGGGTTGGGGGGGGGGTGGGGAAGGGGGGGGCCATACTTTCCACACCCAAACAGTAATTCTCTCGTTTGGGTTGTGGGAGGAAGCGGTGGGGGTGGGTGGGGGGGGGTGGGGGGGTTGGGAGGGGGTTGGGTGGGGGGGTTGGGGGGGTTGGGCGGGGGGTTGGGGGGTTCAGATGTGTACATGCAGGTAACAGGCCCGTCCGCTTCCCCCTCTCCCGTAAAGCTCCCCCGTGCCTACACAGTTCGGCCTCCGACGGCGGTTGAAATTAGACAAAAAAAAAGCTATTTTTCTCGGTGGGGGTGAGGGGGGGGGGGGAGGGAGGGAGGGAGGGAGGGAGGGAGGGAGGAGGGAGGGAGGGAGGGGAGAGAGGCCCCAAACCTTCCATACATGTAAAACCCAGCAACTACCTGAGCCTAGTTTGGGCACCTTTAAAACTTGGTCTCTACGTAATCAATCCCGCGATCAAAGCCTGAACCACCCTCAACACAGGAACTCTTCCAAGAAATCATGGCGGACGGCTTGAACGGAGGAGCCATTGCGGTCGATGCTGATGCACCTTCGGCTTGCAGTGAGTTCGGACGGGTTTTCAAGTGGGGTCGGGTAAAAGTTGTTGTTGTGGAGGTTCCAGGAATACTCCTATGTGGGGTGCTTTCTGTGGCCAACGCAATGCTGTACCCAGGGAATGCAGGGTGATCGAGGCAGTGCAACTATAAAGGGTTTAGGTTTTATATAGGGTTAGGGGTTTATATCGGGTTTCTGGTTTTTTAAAGGGTATGTATAGGGTTTAGGGTACTGGTTTAGTGTAGTAGTAAGTAGCACTGGCAGAATTGGGCGCAGTGGCCTACAAGGCTGCTTTTCGGCGAGCCAGGTCTGTATGCCATGTTAGAAAAAGCTCACTTAACATACCCACACCCCACCTATGTGTCCAGCCGGCCCTATGTAGTTCACGTGCGACCTATATAGATGAGAAGTGTTTTTTTCAGGCCAAGTATAGGACTCAATGAGATGCACACACACAGCGGCAGCATCATGCCCTGCGAACAAGGATGCTGAAATGGATGTGGCACCGACGCAGCATCAGCCGAGCTTCGTGTCATCGGAAGATGGGCAGGGGGCGCTGCCTGGTGGACAGTTTCATAGTGTGGAAGCTCCTGTTGCTGGGGACGCTCATGAACAACAGACACAAGCAGCAGACAACGCGCAGCAACAAGCCCCGACCACTGC
Source organism: Symbiodinium natans (assembly GCA_905221605.1). Taxonomy (NCBI): domain Eukaryota; class Dinophyceae; order Suessiales; family Symbiodiniaceae; genus Symbiodinium; species Symbiodinium natans. Next base: position 538,310 of record CAJNDS010002159.1, on the reverse strand, counting down.
CCCAGCGCACGCGTGCAAGACGGTAAAGGTGGAGCCACGCGCACCCAATGCGACAGCGCAACCTCTGCAGGCCGAAATTCCAACAGGTGTGCCATCAAGTCCCTCGCCATTAAGCCCGACGCAGGAAATGGAAGCGCCATGCTTCCCGTTGCTTGTGTTTCCTGCCTCCTCCGAAAGCATAGGTGAGTATGGTGGTGCCTCAACCACAGACCCTGACACGGGCCTCCTCATTCCTGTGAAGCGGGCAGGCAAAGTTGCCCCGCCGCCTTGCCCTGAAACACCGCCGAAAGCCACAACACCCCAAGCAGTTCTTCCAACAGGCGTGCCAACAACCCAGGCTATCCAGACCGCAGCCCCCGCTGAACTCAGCCAGGCAGCAACAGGCTCACCAAAAGCCGCAACTAGCGTGGAGCCAGCGGCCTCCGCAGCCAAGACCCCGCCCGCAGCAACGGTCTCGCCGCAGGCCTCCCCAGCCAAGACCCCGTCCTTTCAGGCAGCAGCAACAGCTTCACCAAAAGCCGTATCGACCAACGTGGAGCCACAGGCCTCCCCAGCCAAGCCCCCACCCTTTCAGGGCGCAGCAACAGTGCCGCCAGAAGCCGTGTCAAGCACCGTGGAGCTGCAGGCTTGTGCAGCCAAGCCCCCGCCGTTTCCACGGACCAACGTGGAATCCAAGCCCCCGCTACCTGCGGGCGCAGCAACAGCCTTGCCAAAATCCCCTGCTCCCGGGTCAGCACCCGCATCCGCAACGCTCGCCAAAGCAGCCTCCCCAAGCGTGGCAGCCCCAATAACAGCCCAGCCGGTCCCGGCAGGCGCAGCTCCCAGATCTGGCGTGCCTATGCAAGAAGCGCCCAGTGCGGGTGCAATAGACCGTCGCCTGCGACGCGCAATGCAGCCAGACTCCCGAGGCAATTACAAAATTGCAGAGGACATCAGGAAGCAGTTCCATGACTTGACCACCCGCCCGAAAGTTGTCAAGCTCTTCGAAAAGTGCGGGTTCAACACGGACATGGGTTCAAATTTGTGACCTAATTATAATACCCTAAACTTTATATACCTATATAGACACCCTAAACATAGAGGAACCCTATTTAATACTGTAAATCTATAAACCCGAAAAGAGCTCCTTATAAGTTAGTAGTAGGTTATAGATATCGACCACAGTCTCTTGGGCTTGTGCGTGGAGGAATGTAGCTTTATGGGGGCGCATTTTGGAGGGGGATCCTTTATACCATTTTACAACCCCCCTCTAGAAACACAAACCCGATTCTCGCAGGATGTGTTCGTGAAGAGATTTTCGGTCACGAAGACTCGCGAGGAGGAGCAGCTGTTAAATGTTCCCTTCGAGTATGCAAGTGAGCAAGAGATGTCTGAGCCTCCTTACAACATGAGCCAGTACCTTGGGACGCAGTGGTCTATATATGTAGTATATAGATCCCCATATTCTCCTTCCGCGTACTATCCCGTTTACAGCCACCCATGAAGATCTACCTTCTTCACGGCTCGCCTCTGAAACGGAGATCGGGCTGCTGCAACAATGCTTGTGCCTGCGAGCAGGGTTGATTAATCGAGATGTGGGCATGGTTAGAGGGATGATTGCTTCTGAAGCAGTTTACAGGGTTTAGAGTTTAGGGTTTATAATGGATTTATACTAGATAGTTGAGGGTTGATAGGGTTTATATGGTTTAGGGTTTAGGGTCGGGTGTTTTGAAAGGTATCGAGGCAAGGTGCAAGCAGGGTTGCGTGCGAATTGGGGAGCTGAGGCAAGACATACTAAGAATCGTGCAGCGTGGCAAAAGCAACCCGGACAAGTACATCAGGCAGGTAAGAAGCATCATTGCTAACCGCTGTCGAGCATTTCTCGGTGGAAGCATGGGCTGACTGACTCCAACGTGTTCAGGTGGCACACGCTTCATGCCAACACTCTCACGTATTTTCTCGAAAAGAAAATTGAAGGACACACAAGGCAGCCTGGCGTCACTTGTTATTTCTGAGCACCTATATAAATCTCTCACTACACAAACCTTAGAAACCCTAAAGCCCGTTTGTACACAACTTTGTCCTCAAATTGTCTCAGGGTTATCAGTTCTCTAAGGTCTTTGAGCAGAGCTGCTTTCGTGGAGCAGGATGAGTTTACAAGCCAGGATCAGGGAATGGTGGACATCAACATGAGTGTCGATGTTGATGTGCTGGGGCAGCCAGCAGCTTGTGTGCCGACACCAAGCGCCATGGATCCCGAATAATGCTTGTCAGAATTGCCCTGAACCTATTACCGCCCGGGCATCCTCCCAACTAGACTGATGCAACCTGATATAAGGCCAGATGTCACATGCTGCAAGAGCAAATGACACTCCGGATGCAAAAGCCGCCGCTGAGAAAGAGGCCGCGAAGACCCTGAAGAAGCTAGGCTTCCCATGCATCGAGTCCCCGGCCTCGTGGAGCTCGAGCCTGCCAAAGGTGTTGCTTTGCATGAGCAAGCGTTTGGAGAAGCTTGATGAGTGTTGCGAAGACGTAGAGACGCTTGTGAAAGAGAACCAAGCGAAGGGCAGATCGACCCAAACCCTTGAGAAGACCCTTGTTTTGCAAATTCTTACCGTATCTTTGTGTACCCTAAACCCTAAACCAACCCTAAAACGCTAAACCCTAAGATAAACCCTATAAACCCTAAAAACCATAAACCCTAAACTCCGCCAGCCCCATTAAGGATGGTGGGCAGACTCAAGGAGATGCATGCTGCTATCGATAGCCAGCTGAGCGAGCTTGAGGAGTTGCATTCCAAAGGGGTTGTCGATGGCTGGGAGGAGAATCTCAGTATCAATTGTAGCTATATATGCGGGCATGTCTGAATGCATGGCAGACCACATATTTAAGGATTCATCTGGAGCTTGGTGTTGCCTTCGAAGCTTGCCAGAAGAAGCCACTTGGATGAACCAACCTGCAGGCTGTGCGTTATCTGGTCAATCACAAGTAAAGGATGGTTTCATCGTGGGATATGGAAGCCCGTGCCAGGACTGATATCTCTCTTTGCCTCTCTTGATTTTATAGCTTGTCTTTCTGGACTGATATATCTCTCCCTATAGATAAACCCTCTAAACCTTGTAAGCCCTGCAAACTCCAAACCCCAAACCCTTACAAACCCTATAAACCCCATATACATATATATATATACATAGATAAATCCTAAACCATATAAACCCTCTAGATATAAACCCCTGTAAATTATATGGGTGGTTTGTTTCAGTGTATCGGGTTTCTGTTTTATAGTATACTCGGGGTTCTTTTTAGGGTATATGGTTCCGTGTCCACCCCCCCCCCCCCCCCCCCCCCCCCCCCC
>CAJNDS010002159.1:457500-534876 GCA_905221605.1 Symbiodinium natans | reverse complement strand
GGTTGGGAGGGGGTTGGGTGGGGGGGTTGGGGGGGTTGGGCGGGGGGTTGGGGGGTTCAGATGTGTACATGCAGGTAACAGGCCCGTCCGCTTCCCCCTCTCCCGTAAAGCTCCCCCGTGCCTACACAGTTCGGCCTCCGACGGCGGTTGAAATTAGACAAAAAAAAAGCTATTTTTCTCGGTGGGGGTGAGGGGGGGGGGGGAGGGAGGGAGGGAGGGAGGGAGGGAGGGAGGAGGGAGGGAGGGAGGGGAGAGAGGCCCCAAACCTTCCATACATGTAAAACCCAGCAACTACCTGAGCCTAGTTTGGGCACCTTTAAAACTTGGTCTCTACGTAATCAATCCCGCGATCAAAGCCTGAACCACCCTCAACACAGGAACTCTTCCAAGAAATCATGGCGGACGGCTTGAACGGAGGAGCCATTGCGGTCGATGCTGATGCACCTTCGGCTTGCAGTGAGTTCGGACGGGTTTTCAAGTGGGGTCGGGTAAAAGTTGTTGTTGTGGAGGTTCCAGGAATACTCCTATGTGGGGTGCTTTCTGTGGCCAACGCAATGCTGTACCCAGGGAATGCAGGGTGATCGAGGCAGTGCAACTATAAAGGGTTTAGGTTTTATATAGGGTTAGGGGTTTATATCGGGTTTCTGGTTTTTTAAAGGGTATGTATAGGGTTTAGGGTACTGGTTTAGTGTAGTAGTAAGTAGCACTGGCAGAATTGGGCGCAGTGGCCTACAAGGCTGCTTTTCGGCGAGCCAGGTCTGTATGCCATGTTAGAAAAAGCTCACTTAACATACCCACACCCCACCTATGTGTCCAGCCGGCCCTATGTAGTTCACGTGCGACCTATATAGATGAGAAGTGTTTTTTTCAGGCCAAGTATAGGACTCAATGAGATGCACACACACAGCGGCAGCATCATGCCCTGCGAACAAGGATGCTGAAATGGATGTGGCACCGACGCAGCATCAGCCGAGCTTCGTGTCATCGGAAGATGGGCAGGGGGCGCTGCCTGGTGGACAGTTTCATAGTGTGGAAGCTCCTGTTGCTGGGGACGCTCATGAACAACAGACACAAGCAGCAGACAACGCGCAGCAACAAGCCCCGACCACTGCCCCAGCGCACGCGTGCAAGACGGTAAAGGTGGAGCCACGCGCACCCAATGCGACAGCGCAACCTCTGCAGGCCGAAATTCCAACAGGTGTGCCATCAAGTCCCTCGCCATTAAGCCCGACGCAGGAAATGGAAGCGCCATGCTTCCCGTTGCTTGTGTTTCCTGCCTCCTCCGAAAGCATAGGTGAGTATGGTGGTGCCTCAACCACAGACCCTGACACGGGCCTCCTCATTCCTGTGAAGCGGGCAGGCAAAGTTGCCCCGCCGCCTTGCCCTGAAACACCGCCGAAAGCCACAACACCCCAAGCAGTTCTTCCAACAGGCGTGCCAACAACCCAGGCTATCCAGACCGCAGCCCCCGCTGAACTCAGCCAGGCAGCAACAGGCTCACCAAAAGCCGCAACTAGCGTGGAGCCAGCGGCCTCCGCAGCCAAGACCCCGCCCGCAGCAACGGTCTCGCCGCAGGCCTCCCCAGCCAAGACCCCGTCCTTTCAGGCAGCAGCAACAGCTTCACCAAAAGCCGTATCGACCAACGTGGAGCCACAGGCCTCCCCAGCCAAGCCCCCACCCTTTCAGGGCGCAGCAACAGTGCCGCCAGAAGCCGTGTCAAGCACCGTGGAGCTGCAGGCTTGTGCAGCCAAGCCCCCGCCGTTTCCACGGACCAACGTGGAATCCAAGCCCCCGCTACCTGCGGGCGCAGCAACAGCCTTGCCAAAATCCCCTGCTCCCGGGTCAGCACCCGCATCCGCAACGCTCGCCAAAGCAGCCTCCCCAAGCGTGGCAGCCCCAATAACAGCCCAGCCGGTCCCGGCAGGCGCAGCTCCCAGATCTGGCGTGCCTATGCAAGAAGCGCCCAGTGCGGGTGCAATAGACCGTCGCCTGCGACGCGCAATGCAGCCAGACTCCCGAGGCAATTACAAAATTGCAGAGGACATCAGGAAGCAGTTCCATGACTTGACCACCCGCCCGAAAGTTGTCAAGCTCTTCGAAAAGTGCGGGTTCAACACGGACATGGGTTCAAATTTGTGACCTAATTATAATACCCTAAACTTTATATACCTATATAGACACCCTAAACATAGAGGAACCCTATTTAATACTGTAAATCTATAAACCCGAAAAGAGCTCCTTATAAGTTAGTAGTAGGTTATAGATATCGACCACAGTCTCTTGGGCTTGTGCGTGGAGGAATGTAGCTTTATGGGGGTGCATTTTGGAGGGGGATCCTTTATACCATTTTACAACCCCCCTCTAGAAACACAAACCCGATTCTCGCAGGATGTGTTCGTGAAGAGATTTTCGGTCACGAAGACTCGCGAGGAGGAGCAGCTGTTAAATGTTCCCTTCGAGTATGCAAGTGAGCAAGAGATGTCTGAGCCTCCTTACAACATGAGCCAGTACCTTGGGACGCAGTGGTCTATATATGTAGTATATAGATCCCCATATTCTCCTTCCGCGTACTATCCCGTTTACAGCCACCCATGAAGATCTACCTTCTTCACGGCTCGCCTCTGAAACGGAGATCGGGCTGCTGCAACAACTCTTGTGCCTGCGAGCAGGGTTGATTAATCGAGATGTGGGCATGGTTAGAGGGATGATTGCTTCTGAAGCAGTTTACAGGGTTTAGAGTTTAGGGTTTATAATGGGTTTATACTAGATAGTTGAGGGTTGATAGGGTTTATATGGTTTAGGGTTTAGGGTCGGGTGTTTTGAAAGGTATCGAGGCAAGGTGCAAGCAGGGTTGCGTGCGAATTGGGGAGCTGAGGCAAGACATACTAAGAATCGTGCAGCGTGGCAAAAGCAACCCGGACAAGTACATCAGGCAGGTAAGAAGCATCATTGCTAACCGCTGTCGAGCATTTCTCGGTGGAAGCATGGGCTGACTGACTCCAACGTGTTCAGGTGGCACACGCTTCATGCCAACACTCTCACGTATTTTCTCGAAAAGAAAATTGAAGGACACACAAGGCAGCCTGGCGTCACTTGTTATTTCTGAGCACCTATATAAATCTCTCACTACACAAACCTTAGAAACCCTAAAGCCCGTTTGTACACAACTTTGTCCTCAAATTGTCTCAGGGTTATCAGTTCTCTAAGGTCTTTGAGCAGAGCTGCTTTCGTGGAGCAGGATGAGTTTACAAGCCAGGATCAGGGAATGGTGGACATCAACATGAGTGTCGATGTTGATGTGCTGGGGCAGCCAGCAGCTTGTGTGCCGACACCAAGCGCCATGGATCCCGAATAATGCTTGTCAGAATTGCCCTGAACCTATTACCGCCCGGGCATCCTCCCAACTAGACTGATGCAACCTGATATAAGGCCAGATGTCACATGCTGCAAGAGCAAATGACACTCCGGATGCAAAAGCCGCCGCTGAGAAAGAGGCCGCGAAGACCCTGAAGAAGCTAGGCTTCCCATGCATCGAGTCCCCGGCCTCGTGGAGCTCGAGCCTGCCAAAGGTGTTGCTTTGCATGAGCAAGCGTTTGGAGAAGCTTGATGAGTGTTGCGAAGACGTAGAGACGCTTGTGAAAGAGAACCAAGCGAAGGGCAGATCGACCCAAACCCTTGAGAAGACCCTTGTTTTGCAAATTCTTACCGTATCTTTGTGTACCCTAAACCCTAAACCAACCCTAAAACGCTAAACCCTAAGATAAACCCTATAAACCCTAAAAACCATAAACCCTAAACTCCGCCAGCCCCATTAAGGATGGTGGGCAGACTCAAGGAGATGCATGCTGCTATCGATAGCCAGCTGAGCGAGCTTGAGGAGTTGCATTCCAAAGGGGTTGTCGATGGCTGGGAGGAGAATCTCAGTATCAATTGTAGCTATATATGCGGGCATGTCTGAATGCATGGCAGACCACATATTTAAGGATTCATCTGGAGCTTGGTGTTGCCTTCGAAGCTTGCCAGAAGAAGCCACTTGGATGAACCAACCTGCAGGCTGTGCGTTATCTGGTCAATCACAAGTAAAGGATGGTTTCATCGTGGGATATGGAAGCCCGTGCCAGGACTGATATCTCTCTTTGCCTCTCTTGATTTTATAGCTTGTCTTTCTGGACTGATATATCTCTCCCTATAGATAAACCCTCTAAACCTTGTAAGCCCTGCAAACTCCAAACCCCAAACCCTTACAAACCCTATAAACCCCATATACATATATATATATACATAGATAAATCCTAAACCATATAAACCCTCTAGATATAAACCCCTGTAAATTATATGGGTGGTTTGTTTCAGTGTATCGGGTTTCTGTTTTATAGTATACTCGGGGTTCTTTTTAGGGTATATGGTTCCGTGTCCACCCCCCCCTCCATGGGTATTGTCAACTCCCGCCCTCCATGGTAAATCCCCCCCCCCCCACCCCCCCCCCCCCCCCCCACCCCCCACCCCCCCCCACCCCCCGCCCCAACCCCCCTTCAACCCCTAAACCCCTAAACCCTATAAACCCTATAAACCCTCAACCCTCAACACAAACCCCAACCACACCACCCCACAGGGGGGCCCAAACCACAGGGGGCGGGGACCCTACGCCCCGAAACCCTAAACCCTATAACACCTAAAAACCCTATATAAGCCCGAACCACCCCACAGGGGGGCCATTGGCGGGGGGGGTACCAAAACGATAGGAATGGGAAAAAACTCTTTATGTTCTAGTCAGGTGGTCCACCCCTCCGATCCTCTGCAGGAGTCTGCTGCCAGCAGCTGCGCCGCCTGAGCCGAAGGGCAAGCCGAATAAGCGGCCCCCCATTACGGCAGGGGCGAAGCAGCCTGCTAAGAAGCCCAAGAAGTAGTTGTTTGTGCCCACATGGCCGTATAGGCGATGCTATCCAGAACCTGCAGCGCAGACCACTATACATATTCAATTTTGTCGATGTTTTTGCTTGCCTCGCGTTGCAGGCCTCGGCACTCGTCTGGGTTTTGACATTACATCCTGGCATGTCCCAGGATCCCATAATTGATCGAACAGCGTGCTCATCACTGAAGTTGGCGACAAATGCTGTTGTAGAATGCTGGCTTTCTAGGAAGTGGTTTACGTAATCGCAACGCCAGGTCAAGAAGATGATTCTGCTTCCAAGACAGAGGCTCTGGAAGCCATGGCGCAACAGCTGGCTGACGGAGTTCCTTGTCCAATAGATGTATATGGTCCCCTGTATATGGGTTCCCCATGCATTTCCCGAAAACCCGCCCAAGCTCGTCCTAAGCCCTGAATAGGTCATTATGTGGGGCTCTTATAAACCGAAGACTTCCCACCGAGAAAGATCCCACGGAATGCCTCAAACCAGAACCCTATTTGGTGAGTACTGTCGGTTACCTAGTCCTCAAACGAGCAAATGCCCGCAAAACCCGTCCAAGCTTGTCCGAATAACCTGAAGGGTTTCCATGTGGAACCCATCTACGCCCTATATAGGTTGAGCCCTTGCAATGCCCCAAACCAGCCCAAGGCTCCAGCGTCTGAGATGGGAAGGCTGGCTCGGGCATTCCATGCAGAAGGGGGTCTTGCCTCAGCAAGCGCAATTGCAGCGACAAAGGTAAGTGCAAGCCACGCCGAGCGAGACAGCCAGCGGTTGCTACGTAGATTTGGGCTGTTTCTGCCGGTAGCTAGATCTGAGCTAACAGTAGAGGAAGAAGAAGGGAAGCCCCCGACTACTCTTCCGTACTTAAAAGTGTCTCACTTTTTCGGCTTTCTTGTCAGGAACCACCCAGCCCTCTTGTTAGGAGGTCTGCCGCGAGGTGAAAGTGCAGAGGAGCTTTGCAAGCGGTTTTGGACTGGGTATAGAATGTTCCACGCTGAACATGAGATCTTCAGGCAGTTTCCTGAAAGGGAAGCCTGGGGACGGATCGTCCCCGTGGCGCTTCACGGAGACAAGGGCCGAGGATTCCAAAAAAGTCCCATTTTCGTGTTCACATTTGAAGCAGTCTTCGGGTTGTCAAAAGAAATCCGTTCCCGTGCCTCCAAGAGTGCCCAAGTAACACGTCATGAGCAAGGTGGCGTCATGACATCAAGCTGTGGGCGCCGAGCCCGCGAAGAATTTCTGCCTGAAGAAGTGAAGGATGAGTGGTGCCCTTTCAAGCGTAGGAGGCTGGGTGATCCTGACATGCCACACAACGGTAGGGGTCATGTGTACATGAGCCGCTTTCTGGGCACTGCCATCCCGAACAAGATGCTGAAAGCACACCCTCAGGTAGTCCCTGCGTACTTGCAAGAATTGAAGAGTGACCTGTCTGGACTCTTTAATCAGGGGGTGGAATGTGAGGGACATGTTTACCGGGCAGCTCTCATTGGAGTGAAGGGCGACTTTGAGTATCATCTGGAAGTGACAAATTATTCGAGGTCATACACCCATGAGGGCCCGACCAACCCTCAGGCATTTTGCCCTGAGTGCATGGCAGGCTCTGACGAGAGCCTGCCAGGAATTGACCTTCGAGACCCTCCTGCATGGTTGAGTAGCTTGTACACTAGTGACCCATGGTCAGTGGTTCCCCCTCTGAGTGAGATCCCGTTCAGCGAAAGCAAGAAGGCAACCCTCTATAGGAGGGATGCCTTTCATACTCTCAAGCACGGTTTCTTGCGAGACCTATGCGCCAGCTGTATCATTTGGTTAGCTCACCTTCGCTTCTTTGATTCGCCTGGCGACTCCTGGTCGCTTGCTACACGCCTGGAGAGGGCACACAGCAGTTTCCACTTGTACTGCCTGGCTTGCAAGAAATCGCCTTCCCTCCGCAAATTCACGAAGGCGAATTTTCATCGCCACAAGGCAAACATGTTCCCGTTCCTTTCTGGAAAAGGAGCGGACACCTTGATCGTTCTGGAGTGGCTCCGTTGGTTCATCAAGTTGCTTTTGCGTGAGCCCCGCAATAGCTCCAATGAAATTTTAATGGCCATGTTGCAGACCGCGGAGGCTGCTCTGAACTATACGGGCGTAGCCAGCTCTCACAACATCTTGATTCACAAGAGCTGTGCGAAGTACCTTTTGAGATGTGGTTTCAAGCTGTTGAAAGGCTATGCGTTTTTGGCTTCCAAAGCCATGAGCGAGAACCGTCGGTTGTTCTCGCTCCGACCGAAAGTGCACTTCTACCACCACTTCCTGATTGACCTGCAGGAACAAATTCGGGCGGTCAAGGAGCAAGATGAAGAAACCCCGTGCATCCTGAACTATGCTGCAATCTTTAATTGTGAAGCCAATGAGGACATGATAGGAAAAATTGCAAGGGTTTCACGGAGGATTTCCCCCAAACTAGCATCCCGACGCTGCCTTGACCGCTACTTAATCGCATGCAGGTTGCTTTTTAGGCGGGCAGGCGTGTAGCTGCTTTACAATGTGTATACCTCCTGAAGTATCAATCCTCTACACAAGCCCAAGTAAATTAGTCTCCCAAGGAGACTCTGCATCTTTGTCGCGGGTATACCCCATATATGTATACAAGCCTCAGTTGAACCCGAAACCCCAGGTAAATTCCCTCTACACACGAGTCTTATACTGCCAAGGAGACACTGCATCCTTGTCCCTGTCATACCCCTATATATAAACCCCAAACCCTATAAACCCTGTAAGCCTAAACCCGAAAATAAGGCCCTATCTATGATACCCAAAACCCAAACCCTCTAAACCGCAAGCCCCAACCCTACAGTTATAGCAAAAACCCTATCCGATTGCCCACGCAAGATGTAGCAAGGGTTTATAGGGTAATATAGGTCCAATCACAAAACCCTCGCTATTATGAAGCCCTCTACAACCCCAAAGCTCTTGTGGAGTGTGAGAAACGAAGCCCAAATCCGAAACCCCAACCCCTATATTGTTCTGCCACTCTGAGCTTCCAGCTGGCCCCTCGCTGAAGGCGTGCGCGGGCTTGTAGGGGCTTCTGGATGTAGGGATTCGAAGGGGTTTAAGGTTTTAAATAGCGTTTATGGGGATTTAGTGGTTGAATATGGAGTTTTAGGGTTTGGGGTTTTAAGTCGATAGGGGGTTAATTGAGGGCTTTTGTGGTTTAGGAGGTTTACTTGTGAAGTAGGGGGACTAATGGGATATGAGGGTTTTGACGGGTTTTGGCCTTAAGGGATTTTGTGGTTTAGGGGTTTATGTACTGTGTATTTAGGTTTTTGCTTCCCGACTGGGTTTGTGCAAAGGTATACAGGGCGTTTCAATGAGCCAGATCTTCAGTCACAACTAAACTCATCTAAGCCCTGGAATTCCGGGAGACCCTCTGCTCGAATCGTCGTTTGCCCTGCAATGGACTCTGCAATGGACCCTGTCAGATCTCAAAAGGCACTTGCATTCGAGCGTTTTTTGTTACTGACGCGCCAGAGTTTCGAGCAGTTTTGGTGGAGGCCTATATTCCCTGGGTTTTCGTTTTTTTCGGACCAGCGCGTTTTTAAGCGGAAAGAGCGGAAATGCCATACCGGAACTGCTCCGAGCAGTTTTTTTGAGGACCAGGGCTTTGCAGGTAGGGGTTTAGGGTTTTAGGGTTTAGGGTACTAACTGCCCCCAAACCCCCAAAACCAAAAAAAACCCAAGTGCCCTCCTCTAGTTCATGGTTGGGATAGTATAAAACATAAGATTTCTATTCCTTGTTGAGTAAGTACCCTTAAGCATTATGTAAAGTGTTACCCCACTATGACGAAGCCCCCCCCCCCCCCCCCCCCTCCCCCGCGCCATGGCTCTTCGCCGAACACCGGCGCTGGCTCGAGCGGCTGCTCAGGGCCTGCGCTGACGTCGCTGGGCCAAGGTTTCGAGTCGGGGTTTAGGGTTTAGGGTTTAGGGTTTAGGGTTTAGGGTTTAGGGTTTAGGGTTTAGGGTTTAGGGTTTAGGGTTTAGGGTTTAGGGTTTAGGGTTTAGGGTTTAGGGTATAGGGTTTAGGGTTTAGGGTTTAGGGTTTAGTTTAGGTGCTTAGCTTAAGGTTGTAGGGATTAGGCTTTGGGGGCTCAGTTGAGGTTTGTTGCTTCTGGGAGCAGCTATGCCTGAAACCCCTAGTTACACCCTAAACCCTATGCCCTGAAAACCCCAATTACACCTTAAGCCCTAAGCCCTAAGCCCTAAACCCCCGAAACTCTCAACTTCAGGGCCTCCGTCCATTGCCATTGCCACGTCAGGCTTCTTGTCGCCAGCGGTGGCAGACTCAGCAGTGACCGGGCAAGCCTCCTTGCGGTTAGGGGTTAGGGTGGCTGGGTGGGTTTAGGGTTTAGGGTTTAGGGTTTAGGCGGGTTTCGGTGGTTGGGTGGGTTTAGGGTTTTCAGGCGCCCTAAACGACACGGAGGATGGGATGTATTCAGGGCTTAGGGCCTAGAGTTCTAAACCCTAAACCCTAAACCCTAAACCCTAAACCCTAAACCCTAGATAAACCCTAAACCCTAAACCCTAAACCCTAGGGTTATGATCGTCATCCCAAAAGGCCCCCGAAAGTCAGCTGAGAGGGTCCTCTTGCTGCATGGAGAGCGTGGTGTCAAGCGCCGCCCAGTCCTGGAACAGTGACGCCCGGTTTAGGGTTTAGGGTTTAGGGTTTAGGGTTTAGGGTTTAGGGTTTAGGGTTTACCCTACATTCCTCAACTCTCCTTATACACCAACCCCCCACCCACTTGCAAACCGCGTTGGCGAGCGTTCATAAGGCTCATACCATACAAATTAAGACAAATGGGGCAGCTCTCCGCTATGGGTACCATGGAGCAGCTCTCCGCTATGGGTACCCCGTAATGATATAGGGCTCCTCGCTCTGCAGTAGGTAGCCCGAAAAAGAAGGGCCCAACTACCCAGAGAGCCCAGTACCCCCTTAAGGAATGTACCTTAGATTCTAAAGGGATCCTTAACATGATTTGGGGCATATTCCTTATTTAAGAGGTATTGGGCTCATTGGGTATAGGGTTTAGGGTTTAGGGTTTAAGGTATCTACATCTACATCCGGGGCGGCTCGCCTGTTGGCCCTCGGCTGCTGTGCCGGCCGTGCCGTCGGTCTGTTCCGCCGGCGTCTCCGCCGCGGCGCCCCCGGGAGCTGTGGGCTCCGCGGGGGCCGATCCGTCCGCCTGCCACAAACCCTAAACCCTAAACCCTAAACCCTAAACCCTAAACCCTAAACCCTAAACCCTAAACCCTAACCCTTAACCCTAAACCCTAGACCCTAAACCCTAAACCCTAAACCCATCTGCAAGCGCATGACAAAGACCAGCGAAGTCAAGGAACAAAAGAGCTAGAAAGATCGTGGCGCAGTCTTCAGCTCCATGAGGACACACCTAAACTTGGCTTACTTTCAAGGCAGCCTCGGGCTGCGTGCCGAAGACTTTGGACGAGTTCCTGCAGGGTTTAGGGTTTAGGGTTTAGGGTTTAGGGTTTAGGGTTTAGGGTTTAGGGTTTAGGGTTTAGGGTTTAGGGTTTAGGGTTTAGGGAGGAAGAATGCTTCGGGAAGGAAGGAAGGGAAGACCGTGCTGAATCGTCGAGTATGTCGATGCGTGGCTTGGAGCTCAGGGTTTTGCTCCGTGATGTACCTAAACACTAAACCCTAAACCCTAAATCAAAAAAAACACTAACCCCAAAACCCTAAACCCTACACGGGGTTTAGGGTCATCGAAAAGCAAGGACTTCGCTCAGCACTTCTCTTTCGTCGTGGGAGCCAACATCCAAATATTGAACACATAACCCTAAACCCTATACCCTGAACCCTAAACCCGAAGAGGGGTTAGGGTTTAGGGTTTAGGGCTTAGGGGGCTGCTGAGGTGCAGAATCAAGAGATAGTCAGAGGAAGGCGGCGGCAAGGAACTCGGTGCGAAGATTTGAGGTACTGGCACCACACCCTCTGAGCCCTCAGCCCTCGTTCTGAACTCGAAGCTCTCAACCCTGAACCCTATAACGCCCTCCGCAAGCAAGCTGGGACTTCTCTTCGCAAGAGGACACGAAATCGAGAAATTCCCAGAACAGGTTCCAAACGGTTGCCTTAAACAAAAACAACGTACTTTGCACTTTCCAATTTTCTTTGCATGGCTGCCTGCATCTTTGATCCAGAGCCCTACATAACCAATCAATATTGAGTAGTAGTACAGGCCTATGACATTCTGCTAATGGCCCGTTTATATATTCTTATATTCTTCTTTTTATTGTTCATATTAAGCATATTTTTCGTATCTTAAACACCTTGATTACAATACTTAGTTCATAAATGTGTGAATAAGCGAATTAAATGAGCGAATGAACACGCCGGGAAAAAGACTTCATTTCCAGTATATTTTGGGTGCTCTTCACATGGCTTATGATTCGCTTGTACACTATTAGTTAACTTGGTCTTTTCGTCACGCGGCCTTCTTTTCCATGCTTTTTGCCCGCGAAGCAAACGAAACGGATATTGGTCCCCACAGTATTAACATTATAGGGGCCCTCATTTCTTTCTTTCGTTCAGAGCAACGAGGGCAACTAGAAGGCGATTTGGGAATGGGAGCGAGTACGCAGACAACACCACCCAAATCGGGGGAGAGGTTCACTTGGCTGCACTCAGGAGGGTAGCTATAAATTAAACTTTTAGCTGCCTTATTAAGAAACCTAATGAACCCAAAAAGGGTAAGGATCTAAAGTTACGGTAAAGTACCACAAAGTTCAGTAAGCCTTCGCAGGACGTCGTTGGCCGAGGGCTTGCGGTCCGCGTCTCGGCAGGCCGCGCGCAGTGCCGAGAGGGTCTCCACCAGGCAGGCTTGGACCTGGAGGAGTGGGGTTTAGGGTTTAGGGTTTAGGGTTTAGGGTTTAGGGTTTAGGGTTTAGGGTTTAGGGCTTAGGGTTTAGGGTTTAGGGTTTAAGTTGAGGTCTTGGGAGTCTAGGGTTTGGGGTTGAGGGGTTTAGGGTTGAGGGCCAGGCAAGGAATATTATGTGCACTGGTACTGCAGCGCTCATCTTACATAAAAAAGAGCCCAACCACTGAAACCCTAAACCCTACAGTAAACCCTAAAGGCCCTTGCCTCAGCAAGGGACATGGCCACGGTCGTGGGCTTCGCGGTTGTCGCGTCGGCCTGCGAATCAAATTTGAGTTTGGGGTTTCGGGCTTCTGGGGGTTTGGGGTTTAGGGTTTAGGGCTTATAGGGCTTTTCGGGCTTCGGGTTTAGGGTTCAGGGTGGGCTTTTGGGGTTTGAAGAGCTCTAGGGTTCATATTCCACGTGCAATCTCAATCCTTGGAACTACGTGAGTCAGAACGACCCAAAACCCTGACCCTAAACCCTAAACCCTAAACCCTAAACCCTAACCCCTAAATCTTAAACCCTAAACCCTAAACCCTAAACCCTAAACCCTAAACCATCCCTAAACCCGAAGCCCTAAGCCCTAAGCCCTAAACCCGAAACCCTGAACTGAAGAATGGAACTGAGGGGCGACGTCGTAGGATCTGAGAGTCTCGGACCCTAAGCCCCAAAGCCCCAAAGCACAAACCCCAAACCCTAAACCCTAGAGGATTCTTGGTCTAGGGTTTAGGGGTTAGAGAGGTTCGGCTTGCAGGGGTTATTAGGGCCAGGGCTTGTTGATCCATATTCTAGTCCATACATCGGGAGTTGAGGTACTAGTATGGGTAGATGGCGCATTTGGTCCCAGACTACACCATGGTTGAGTCATATTGGTAAGTAGGATATTCTAAACCCGAAACAGGCTCTGAGGTCCTAAACCAGAAGCCCGGAACCCCTAAACCCAAAACCCTAAACCCTCTAAACCCCCCGGAACCCTCTAAACCCAAAACCCTAAAGCCTCCAAAGCCCCGGAACCCCCTAAACCCTAAACCCTAAACCCGAAACCCTAAACCCTAAACCCTAAGCCCTAAGCCCTAAACCCTAAACAAGTCGCAATGGCTCGGGCGTGGCCGCCTTGACGGTGCTGGTCTTCTGCGCCTCGTCGCCATCCAAATCCTCCTCTTGGGCCGCCTGCTCCTCCTTCAAGGCCTGTTTCGAGTCTAGAGGGCTTTTATGGTTTTTTTAGGGTTTGTAGGTTTTTTGTGGTTTATAGGGTTTATGGGATTTTTGAGGGCTGAAAGGGTTTATGGTGATTTTTTTGGGTTTATAGGGTTTGTAGGGATGCCTGCTTCGGGTCTAGAGGGCTTGATAGGGCTTGATAAGGTTTGACTGGGTTTTAGGGGGTGTTTAGCACTTGTGGGCTTTTTGGGGTCTATAGGGTTTATAGGGTTTATAGGGTTTATAGGGTTAGGAGGGTGTAGAGATTTTAATAGGGTTTGAAGGGTTGGCAGGGTTGATTGGGTTTTAAGGGCATACAGGGCTTGTAGGGTTTTTAGGGTTGAAAGGGTTTAGGCCCTGGAGAGGTGCCGGGGGTTCAGGGCTTGAGTGACTTTGAGAAGCCTCAGCCCTACCTTTCTTTTAGGCTTGCTATTCCAAGCATGTTCTGAAGGTAGGGTCTTATGAGGGTCCGGGTGTAGCCCTAAACCCTAAACCCTAAACCCTAAACCCTAAACCCTAAACCCTAAACCCTAAACCCTAAACCCTAAACCCTAAACCCTAAACCCTAAACCCTAAACCGCACTTGCGATTCCTTGAAGGGTTTATAGGTGGAAAGCTGGCGCCCGGCAAAGGCCTCCATTTCCTGCGCTCGCTCGTCTTCTTCGCCCTCTTCCCTGGCCAGATGCATCGCAAGATTCCGAAACCCTAAACCCTAAACCCTAAACCCTAAACCCTAAACCCTAAACCCTAAACCCTAAAGCCTAAACCCTAAAACCCTAAGCCTGAAGCATGGGTCACACCCTCAACTCTGCCTTGGCTGGGCGGCCAGCTCCTCGTCAATCATGGACTCCAAAGCATTGGCGAAATCCTCCTCACCGATTTGGGGGGTTTGGGCTTTAGGGCTTTTAGGTTCAATCGTAAACCCTAAACTAAACTCTAAACTCTAAACTCTAAACCCTGAACCCTGAACCCTGAACCCTAAACCCTAAACCCTAAACCCTAAACACCCGCCTCACTCCCAAGCACCTAGTGTACAAGTTGCTCGGGCTAGTACCCCAACAATGAGATAACTGGAGGGCAGAGGGGCCAAACTGGCAGGGTTTAGGGTTTAGGGTTTAGGGTTGAGGGTTGAGGGTTTAGGATTTAGGGTTTAGGGTTTGGGTTTGGGGCCAAACTGGCAGGGCAGCAAATGCACCGCAAATACGGAACTCCACCTCGCATTGTCGGATCCGAACCTTGCGTAACAGTCTAACAGACCCTAAGCCCTGCAAGCCCTGAACCAAATCGTGTTGATGGGGCTAAACCCTAAACCCTAAACCCTAAACATCTTTGGAGCTGTTGCTAGAAGCACGAACAGCCCCAAGGCGTCACCAAAGCCTAAATCACCAACCCCTCACAGCCACTCTAGAAGCCCGAACCCACAAAAACGCCTCAAGACCCTAGAACCCCTACTTGGAGGTTCAAGCCCCGCAACAACAACGCCTCCCAGGACGTCTTCAGGGCGATGCAGGTTAAGGATTGGCCATTAGGGTTTAAGGTTTAGGGTTTTGGGCAACTTCTGAACTATGATACATTTCTCCGTATCCGTACCCCCCGTTTAACATAGGAAGCCGCCCGAGAAAAGAGCACCCTACACTGCACACGCTAAGACCCGACACGACCCTGTTGCTTCCATCTTACACCCTATTTCAGAGAAGCCCTAAACCCGAAACCCCAAACAAGCTGAAAACGCAGAAAGAAATGTTTGATATCACTTGTCGAGTCTATGACAACTAGAACCAAGAGAAACGGGCATGACAAAAATAGAAACAGTCTACGTTGATTTGTATAAGAAAACCCCAGAGCAAAAACTTAAGTCTATAAGGAAAGTGGAAGTATAGCGACTCTTGCGACTCTTTAAACTATGGGGTAGTTCTCTGTAGGGTCGCTTTTGGGGGCACTTTGTAGAAGTGTGCCTGCACGGTACTACAGTAAATACTCCATAGGGGACTCACCCAAATTTAGATAACTACCCTGAATATGTCTTTTGGGGTTCTTTAACGCGGCCTCTACCGCACCCTCTGGATCTGGAACGGACTCGAGCGTAGCTCCACGTAGGAACCTGACGACTTGGGATTTAGAGTTTAGGGGTCAGGGTTTGGGGTTAGGATTCATTCTCGGACCCTAAACTCTAAACCCTGGACCCTTCTCGTTTTGTGTTTTTCGGTTGGAGACTTTTGGGTCAGGAAGGTTCAGGATTTGTGGGCTTAGAATTGGGTTCGGCAGGGCTTCGCGTATCGAAGCTTGGCAAATAATAAGGGCTATTGGCGGCTGTATGTGATGATCGGATTTACCACGCACCCGCAAGTGACTCAAAAGGCTTGAAAGCCTCATGGCAAATCGAGCCTTGCCCTCAGCTCTACGCACTAAATCCCCTAACCCCGAAACCCTAAACCCGAAGTGCTCTGAACCCCCAATTCCTGAGCTGTTACCTCTCTGCCCCAGAGGTTTTAAAGACCTCCAATATTGAAGCAAGACGCTGGGATTCGGTCTCCTGCCTCTTCAGAGTCTCCCCGGCCTTGAAAAGTGCCAGCTGGGGTTTGAGCAAGGGCTTGAGCTGAGGTATTTTTCGGGCTTGAGAGTGTTGCCATAAGGATATGAAGTAGGGTTTAATTATATATACACTCAATAGTATTAAAAAGAACCTTATATACACTCACCAAGAACGGTAATATAAGCCCAGCAAAATCTAGTGCTAGCCGCATCGTCAGACTCACAGCCGCACGAATGGGAATGATAGTCAGAGTGCACTTGTTCAGTGTTTTGGCCTATAGCACAGTAGTGGAAATCCGTACTTCATGGTACCTATAGCCGCCGTCATCAACAGGACGTGCATGAGGTTCATCATCGTATCACCATTTGGGATGCTCCCCCCTGATACTAACAGTCCTTAGTAGGGATTATTGTACCCCTTATTGTAATCCTTATTCAGGAATGTTAGTATAAAGGGGAACATCCTAAATCATCATCCTCAGCATCATCGTCATCATGATCATCATCCTCACCCTCGTCGTCATCATCTCATGACGTTAACAAAGAAGGATAGTAAAGATACCCTACCACAAAGGCAATAGTACTAACAACAGGAATTGTAGGAAGCACAGCAAAGTGATCACAACACTCACAACCGTCAGAATAGTAGCCATGGTCATCCTCGCAAGCATCCTCATAGAGGGAGAGCAGGGAAAACATCCTTGCCGGCCTCCTGCACCTTCTCTTTGAGCTCTCGCTCCTTCTTGTCCGCGCGCAGGAGTCGCGCCTCTTCCCAGAGCCCGTTCCTCGGCTTCTTTGTTTAGGGTTCTCTGTTTAGAGTTTTGGGTTTTATAAGGTCGCCGCGACTAACCCTCAGTTCCCTCGTTACCATATAATTCTAGGATTCTGGGGCCCTGGTATCCTATCAATACTCTCCATGAACCATTCCTGCACCTTCATGTGCAATATTCGGGGTTGGGATGTTCCCCTCAAAATCGGGAGTATAGTACCCCCTACTACAATCCCGACCCAGGACTGGTAGTGTAAGGGGGAAAGCCCCTGAATAACAATTACAGCTCACACGGGCTGGCCTGGCGTACCAGGAGAATCATGGACAGTTGTAGCTGGGGTTACATGTCAGGGACTGAGTATAGCGATGACTGCTTACAGCCCAGATGTTGGATAGTTGAACACCCTGCATATAGCTACCAATGAACCTTTAGATGCTGTTGCCGGTGTGTTTTAAAACAAGTTGTTTCGAAAGAACCCTAAAGCCCCAGCTTGATTTGGGCTTTTGGAGACTTCGGTGAAGAACCCTGAGCCCGAGAGGCTATGTAGCCTAAGCCCTAAACCCTATAAACCCTATAAACCCTATAGACTATAAACCCTATAAACCCTATAAACCCTATAAACCCTATAAACCCTATAAACCCTATAAACCCTATAAACCCTATAAACCCTATAAACCCGATAAACCCTATAAACCCTATAAACCCTATAAACCCTATAAACCCTATAAACCCTATAAACCCTATAAACCCTATAAACCCTATAAACCCTCTAAAGCCTCTAAACCCTCTAAACCCTCTAAACCCTCTAAACCCTAAACCCTAAACCCTAAACCCTAAACCCCTTGAGCGGAGAGTCTGCTCTAGGAATGTCAGCACGTCGTCCGCCGTGAGGCCCTCCCGGCCCGTGCGGCCCAAGGACTTCTGCTTCTCAAGGCCATGGGCATCCTAGGAGGGTGTGAGGGGTTAGGGATTTAGGGTTTAGGGCCCTATTTATACCCTTTAAGAGATTACGGCCCAAATTCCCTCATTTCCTAGCCAGCATCAGGGTGTTCAGTGCTTCGGGCCTTAGATTTTGGATTTCTGCGTAGAAAGCCCCCCGAAGCTTTAAGACATCCAACGCCCGACCAGCCGAGTCTTCAGACAAAAAAAGGGTGCACCTTTTTTGGCTTCAAGGGGCTAATTTTGGGGATGTTCCCCCCTTATACTGACAGTCCTTAGGAAGGATTGTAGTACTCCCTATTGTAATCCCTACTAAGGACTGTTAGTATAAGGGGGGACATCCCAAGGCTACTTAGTATAAGAGAGCCTAAGCCCTAAACAAGAGGGGAATGAGGGACGTACCCTTTTTGGTTTAAAGGGGCTTAGATAACTACAAGAGAACCTATGCCTTTCAAAAAGGGAATCAGGGCCTACTCTGGGTCCTAGATCAAGAGCACCTAGGACTCCGTCCAAGCAGCCAGCTTCCTCTTGAGCTCCTGCACGGAGGATGCAAAGGACCCCATGTTCCTCCGAAAGTTCAACCCGGGAACCTCCTAGCCCTAAACCCTAAACCCTAAACCCTAAACCCTAAACCCTACAGTAAACCCTAAACTTCAGAACCCCTAACCCTGGAGTCGGCGTTGAGTCTCCGAAAAAAAAAAACGCAAGCCTAAGCTTTCCGTCACCTCCCAGTCTGCCCCCCAACAAAGGGGTGCTCCAAGAAGGCTTTAGGGTTTAGGGTTTAGGGTTTAGGGATTCAGGTTCATGGCCTTGGGTTAAGTTCGGCAAATCTCCGCATCATGTTGACATGCGGCGGCATGCAGGTTCCGACCCGACACCCTAAGCCCTAAGCCCCCCCAGTCTGAACCCACAGCCTTGCATAGTTCGGGCGTAGGGGAAGGGTATACATACCTGGGACCCTATTTACCTACAGTTTTTTAGTATGTACCCCCCATTTAGTAGGTATAACCCTGTAGGTAAATAGGGTCCAAGGTAGGGCTTTCGGGATGCTTACAGGGTATCGTGCCAGCGGCCTCCAAACTGGCAATCCCGGCCCGATTCATGCGTGCGGTGAGCACTCGCGCCCTCTTCTCCTTAGAGGAGGCAGGGGGGGAATTCCGGGGTTCAAACTCTACATCCTCTAATTGGGGGGGGGGTGAGGGGGGAGGGGGGGGAGCGGGGAGGGGCTCAGGGCAACCTTTGGAATGGCTTTTGTCAAGGTGCCTATAACAAGGCACCATCAGATAGAATGCCTCCACAGGCCTGTTACGGTTCAGGGTATGGCTCCCAAGTGCTGAATGAACCTGCAGGGCGGAAAGCAAAAGACTTGGCCTGTTGCTGGAGTCAGATTTTGAATTGAGGGTTTAGGGCTTTGGGCTGTCAACCCCAAACCCTAAAAAGCCCCTAAACCCTAAACCCCAAACCCCAAACCTTAAACCCTGAGCCCTAAAAAAGGTGCTGGGTGGTCAGAGCTCCCCTGCCAGGCCGAGCTGCGCGAACACACAGGTTTCATGCGCTTTGCAGTTTTTTTTGCTTAGTGTAAGTTACACAGTGCAGAGTGTGTGGTTTTGGAGGAACGCTGTTGATGAGTGGTAGGGTTCAGGGTTCAGGGTTCAGGGTTCAGGGTTCAGGGTGTAGGGTTAAGTGGCTAGGGTTTGGGTGCTTTTTTGAAAGTCTCGAGCTTAGGTTTTAGGGTTTTGGGTGTGCATTTGCTCGGCAGCCAGAATCATGTTCCTGGTTCTCGATAGGGAATTAGGAAGTTAGGAACCCGTACCTCACCCCCGGTTAAAACATCAGCGATCCCTTGGGGACAAGATTCCTTATATTAGCCAGGACACCATGATTTCATAGGATCTTTGTCGGTATCATCGAGGCGGGGCAAGGATAGCCCTAAACCCTCAGCTCCACAATCAAAGTGCCCCCAAGCTGGCCCAGTGTCAACCTCCTTGCCACTGGTGTGCTTCTTCTGGGCCCTCAGTGCCTCAACTGGCAGAGGCTCTGGGATATAACGTATAGGGTCCTTGTATCCCCAGAAGATATAGACACTCACCAACATCTCTAAGGAACCCTAAAACCATGAGCCCTAAACACTAAAGCCTATACCCCTAAACTAAACCCTATATAAACCCTATCAGCCTAAACCCTATGACCCGTAGCCCTTTTCCCCTAAACCCTAAACCCTAAACCCACAATATCGCATCTTCAAACTACGCCCGGAATTTTCTTCAACATGAGCTCGGGACATGCCAGGCTATGTGGACTTGGGGGCTTCATTTGTTCTGGTGTGGAGTTTAGGGTTTAGGGTTTAAGGTTTAGGGTTTAGGGTTTAGGGCTAGGAGGAGTCTGTCAGAGACGGCCTGACTGCCCTCCGAGCTGCCCAGCATGCGAGGGAAGAAGACCGCATCCTGAGTTGCTGTGTTGTGACTTAGGGTTTAGGGTTTAGGGTTTAGGGTTTAGGGTTTAGGGTTTAGGGTTTAGGGTTTAGGGTTTGGGGCTGTAGGGCTTCAGGGCTGTAGTAGGTCCTAGGGCTTTGCTAGCGCTTAGAGCTTTAGTAGGGCTTAGTGCTGAGGGCTGAGGGCTCAGGTCTTATCTAGGGACTCCAAAACCCAGGAAGAAGTAGGCCGCTTGGGAGAATTGGGGAGAAGGCCGCAGTTCCCAGGATGCGCTTTTTGGCGGGTTTCCGAGACGGGTAGTTTGGATTCCCAAGAACTGCAGAAGTTCAGAACCTGGCTGTGATTGTAAAAACGCGGTTTGAGAACTTGGGCCTCCAAACCCAAGTTCCCGTTTGACGACCCAGTTTTTCTCAGGTTCTTGGATCTCTAGATCGGGCTTAGGGCTGAGGGCTCAGGGCTTAGGGTTTAGGGCTAGCTCTGCCAGCTCTGCTAATCGGCGACCTTTCCGGAGGATGGGACACCCATGGTCATGTTCCTCTGGCAAGATAAGGTCAAGGGACTACAGGCGGGACCCGTTTAAGGGACCTTCAAAGATGCTATGAACCCTAGAAGTCCCTAAAAGCTGGGATGTTCCCCCCTTCTACTAGCAGTCCTTAATAGGGATTAGAGTACCCCCACCGGGTCCAGGTTTTTTTTTCGTATTTTTTTTGTTTTTTTTTTCGTATTTTCATGGTCTTGGGTTTAGGGTTTAGGGTTTAGGCTTTAGGGTTTAGGCTTTAGGGTTAGGGTTTAGGGTTTGGGGTTTGGGGTTTGGGGTTTAGGGTTTAGGGTTTAGGGTTTAGGGTTTAGGGTTTAGGGTTTAGGGTTTAGGGTTTAGGGTTTAGGGTTTAGGGTTTAGGGTTTAGGGTTTAGGGTTTAGGGTTTAGGGTTCACCTGAAACCATAAAAAATACGAAAAAAAAACCAGAAAAAATACGAAAAAAGAACCATGAAAAAATACGAAAAAGAACCATCAGCCACCCCCCCCCCCCCCCCCCCCCCCCAGTTATAATCCCTACGAAGGACTGTTATCATAAGGGGGAACATCCCCAGTAAGCCCCTGTAGGCCCCTTGCAAGCCCGCTAAACCCTGCAACCCCGCAAATCCAGAGAGAAGGCTGAACGATGAGTTATCAAGGGATTGCGAGGAGCAAGTGTGCTTCAAGCACTGGGCGTCCCAGCAGGTAAACATAACAACTGAAATCTTCCAACCTCCAGCAAAAAAATCGTCAAATGCGCAGCGTCAAGAACACTAATTAGACCCAGGGTGCCATGTCCCCCCAAGCAGAAGATTGGGGGTTACGACTTGGGGGTTTAGGGTTTAGGGTTTAGGATTTAGGGTTTAGGGTTTAGGGTTCGCTGTCGCATCAAGGTGGCAGACCACACACAGATGATTCAAATTCTAGCCCTATAAACCCTAAACACCAATCCCTAAACCCTAAACCCTAAACCCTAAACCCCAAACCTAAGATCTTCTTGTTCAGGGCTCAGGGGGCTCGGGAAGCAGTAGAGGGTGTAGGACCCCAAATTTTGGGGTCCAGTTTTTTCAGGTCGGGGACTTAGGGTTTAGGGTTTGTAGGGTTGATAGGGTTTAGGGCTTTATAGGGTTTAGGGTTTAGGGTGGAACACCCCACGTTCCTCCAACACCGTTGCAAGCGTCCACTTGGGCAGCATCGTGACGAAGAGCTGTGTGGTCACCGTCTGCTCGTCAGCCGGGAGACCCCTGTGGCCATACCTCCAGGGGGTAGGATGGTCCAGAAAGCCTCTTTAAACCCTAAAGCCCCTCAAACCCTTAGAAGGCCCAAAGTCCCGCTTGTTTTGGAGGGGGTTGCTTAGGATGCATAGGAGACCCAAGAATATCCAAGGAATGAAAAGGGTACCCTTTTTGGTTCAAAGAACAAAGTGCAAGGGAACCTAAGCCCTAAAAAAGTGAATAAGGGGGCTACTCTGCCTAAACCCAAAACCCAAAACCCAAAAACCCAAAACCCCAAAACCCCAAACCCCAAACCCTAAACCCTAAACCCTGAACCCCCCCCACCCCCCCCTTAAAGGAGGCACCATGTTGGGTCTTCTGCTGCCCTTGACATTTCGGCTTCGCCTGGCTTTTCCCAGACCTGACTCTGCCCGCAAAGCCCCTAAACCGCTGAAGTGAAGCCTAAACCCTAAAGCCCTAAACATCCTTAAAGCCCCAAACATCCCTAAGCCCTAAACCCGTAGACACCTAAACCCCAAATCTCAACTGTGCTTCCGTGACAAACCTGAATTCGGGTTTACGGTTTAAGGTTTCTTAATTCACCGCTGGGACTGCGGGCATTCGGATGGCGCGTCCACACTGCTGGATGAAGCCGCTCGGGGACACCGGCACCTTTCGTGTTCATCTCATGAAAATTTAGGGGTAAAGTGTAGGTTTTAGGTTTAGGGTTTAGGGTTTAGGGTGATCCTATATGTCCGGTAGAACCCAAGCGACGTCAGAACTTAGAACGCGCGAACAACAGTCATTTGCCATGTCATGGGACAGTTAGTCTAGAGGACTTGGAAGCCCTTATGGCTTAGTAAGTAGTGATAGGAAGTTGGGTTACGGGGGGTCTTGTACGGTTTCTAGGGGATGCTAAGCAGACTTCCTAAGTCAAAAGGGGCTTCCAAGTAGGGAATGTGGTGGTCATCCCTACCCCCCCCCATACGGAGGAGCCGACTTCAAGCCGCATCTAGAAAAAAGAAAATCATATAAACCCTAGGCCCAAGATTAACCTAGGAACACAAAAGGGTGACCCTTGTGGTTCAAAAGGGCCTATGAATAAGAACTAGTCATTCGGGGACTTAGGGATTAGTAGGAGGGCTTTGGGATTTAGAACAAAACGGCTCAAGGGTTTAGGAGGGTTTATAGGATTTGGTTTTCAGGGCTATACAGCAACACTTCGTATGGGCCCTTAAAAGGGGACCCCGTGTATACCCCTTACATACCCCATACAACCCAAGGGCCCATACTTCAGAACCCAGGAAAGGAGGCAAGGGACCATGATAAGTAACTACCCTTACCTTAACCCTAGACCCTAAACCCGAAACCCTACCATGCTATGGGCCCATAGAACTCCCCTTAGAACTGGGGAGAGCGCGAGTGCTGGTGACACGATTGCCAACCCCTACACCACTAAACCCGAAACCCTTGGACCTAAAACCCTCAAACCGTGAAGCCCTTAAACCCTCTCTTCCCCTAAGACCCCTGAACCCCCCTGAACCCCCTAAACCCCCTGAACCCCCTGAACCCCCTAAAACCCCCTAAATCCCCTGAACCCTAAACCCTAAACCCGAAACCCTAAACCCTAAACCCTATACCCCACGGTTGCGGGCGTGGTGCGTCGGCCAGGTAGGTGCGGCGGACGCTCAGGAAACTCACTCCCTCCGAGCCTAGGGTTTAGGGTTGAGGGTTGAGGGTTTAGGGTCTAGGGGTTAGGGTTTACTGAGGGATTACGGTCGAGGGTTTAGCCATGAAGGGGCGTTGGGCCCTATCCCTCAACCCTAACCCTACACCCTCAACCCCCCAAAACCCTAAACCCTAAACCCTAAACCCTAAACCCTAAACCCTAAACCCTAAACCCTAAACCCTAAACCCTAAACCCTTCAACTTCTCGGCAGCCCAGAAATCAACCCAGGAGTTGATGCCGGATATAGGAGGTGTTTATAGGATTTTTTTGGTGGGGGCTTTAGGGTTTAGGGTTTAGGGTTTAGGGTTTAGGGTTTAGGGTTTCAATAGGATTTAGGATTTTTTTGGGGGGGGTTCATGCTGTAGGATTGAAGGTTTATGAAGGGTTGGGGGCTTGCTGAGCATTTGGGGTTGGTATGGGATCTAGGCTTTAGGAAGTTTAGGGAGGTGGTTTAGGGTTTATGGTTTAAGGGTTGAAGATAACGGGGTTTCAAGGGCTTAGGGTATCTCGAGGGGCTGGTGGAGCCCAAAAACCCCAAACCCCTTGCAAGAGAGCTTTCGGTGGTTTGGGGGTTAGGGTTTAGGGTTTAGGGTTTAGGGCTAAGGGTTTAGGGTTCAGGGCCCGAAACTCCACCACGTACACAAACCTCCCAAGCACCAAACAGTCCGAGGAACACTGCATGGAATCTGCCACGAGAACTCGGAAAACTTCCCCCCGGAGGTTCGAGCAGTGATTGAACTCCTCAACGCGGGCGAAGTTCCCCAAAAACCTAATAAAACCCTCAACCCCAAACCCTAAAGGGCTTTCTGGGTTCGTGGGGGTTCGGAGATTGGAGGGCCTTAGGTTAAAGGTCTACGGTTAGGTGTCAGAGAGCCCGGATGTTGGCTTCACAGTCTTAGGGCCTTAGGGTTGGGATGTTCCTCCTCATACTGACAATCCTTAGTAGGGATTCTAGTAATTCTAGTAACCCCATGATAATCCCTTAAGGTAAGATCCCAAGGCTCAGGGGCTTCAGGTCTCAGGATTTGAGGGTTTAGGGCTCCAGAGGGCTTAGAGTTCAGGTGCAACTTCCAGCGAACATCCATATCACAGCCGTTGAAGCCTTGCAGCGTTGCCGCGTGGTCCCTGAACCCTACCCCTAAACCCTAAACCGTAAACCCTAAACCCTAAACCCTAAACCCTAAACCCTAAACCCTAAACCCTAAACCCTAAACCCTAAACCCTAAACCCTAAACCCTAAACCCTAAACCCTAAACCCTGCCACCCCAGTCCTAAAGCCTATGCCCTCCCAAGGCCCCAAACCGACAAAACGAAGACGAGCCCTCACCTACTATTTGCTTAAGAACCCCCCCCCCCCCAACAAAAAAAACAAACCTAAAAAGACAATCATAATCCCCATATTGCCCTTTGTGGGAATAATGTTCCTTTTTTTTTTTTGGGGGGGGGGTTCATAAGCCAAAAGCCCTGACGCCGCGCGGCCGACAGCTCGTTGATCGTGGCGACGGAGAAGGGAACTTCTGACTTGGCGGCCAGGTGCTTCATCCTTGGCGGGTTCATAGGGTTTGTATAGGGTTTAAGGGGTTTATTGGGTTTATAGGGTTTATGCGGTTTACAGGGTTTATAGGGTTTATGGGGTTTATAGGGTTTATAGGGTTTATGGGGTTATAGGGTTTACAGGGTTTCTGGGGTTCATGGGGTTGAGAGGGTTTATAGCGTTTATAGGATTTATAGGGTTTGTAGGGTCTCGGGTTTGAAGGGTCTAGCAGGAAAAGGGTTCAGGGCTTCAGGGCGTGCAGAGTTTTAGGGTTTAGGGTGGTTCTGAGGGTTAAACCCTGAACCCTGAACCCTGAACCCTAAACCCTAAACCGGGGTTTGAGGGTTCAACACGGTTTGAGGGGCTTTAGGGCCTTAGGGGGTGATAGGCTGAAGAAAGGCGAAGAGAAAGGTCTCCCAACGCAGGCAGGCATCAGCTCCAGCATGACCTGGGCGTTAGGGTTTAGGGTTTAGGGTTTAGGGTTTAGGGTTAGGGGTGCCTACTTCGACTTCATTAAGAGGGGCAATGATGTGCTATCCTGTGCGCGGCGGCTACTCCAGAACAGAATAGCTACACCCGAACTCACCCTCAGACCCCTCGCGGCGGTTCAGAACCCTAAACCCTAATCTTTGAACACTAAACCCTAACCCTAAACCCTAAACCCTAAACCCGAGTTTCCGAATCCTATATACCCCCCCAACTCCTACAGTAGATCCTCTTGGCCGACCCCACAGCTTTCTATGATGAGCGATTTAGGGTGTAGGGTTTATAAACCCTAAACCCTAAACCCTAAACCCTAAACCCTAAACCCTAAACCCTAAACCCTAAACCCTAAACCCTAAACCCTAAACCCTAAACCCTAAACAGGGTTGAACCCAACATTTTGGGGCTTTCCGACATTAGGGGTACCTTACTTGGGGAACCCTGCTAGTTGGGGGACTACTAGGGATTCCTTATTTTCGTCAACCCCCACATAGGCTCACATGGGGTTGTTGGTTCAGGGAGTTTCGGGAGTTTAGGGTTTAGGGTTTGGAGTTTAGGGTTTAGGGTTGGTTTAGGGAGTTCAGGTTTGGGGTTTAAGGTTTAGGGAGCTGTTGGTGTAGGGTTTAGGAATCGGGGTTTGGAGCTTAGGTCTTAGTGTTTACACGCAAACTCTCAAGGCCCTTCCGCCACCAAAACCCGTTCATCTTGGCGCCCCGACTAAACCCCCAAACCCTAGAACAAAAACCTAAGCCCTAACCCCGTAAGCCCTAAACCCCTAAACCCCTAAACCCCTAAACCCCGTAAACCCCGTAAACCCCTAAACCCCTAAACCCCTAAACCCCTAAACCCCTAAACCCCTAAGCCCCTAAACCCCTAAACCCCTACACCCCTAAACCCCTAACCCCTAACCCCTAAACCCCTAAACCCCTAAACCCCTAAACCCCCAAATAAACCCTAAACCCTAAACCCTAAACCCTAAACCCTAAACCCTAAACCCCAAAACACGAAGCTTTAGGTATCCCAGGGGCAGTGTAGCCGGAGGTTCTGGCGATCATGATGACTGCCTTGAGTGGCGAAGCTGCCACGGCCTGGTGTTAGGTTTAGGGTTTAGGGGGTTTCGGGTTTAGGGTTTCGCGTTTAGGGTTTTGGGGATTAGGGTTTAGGTTTAAGGTTTGGCCTTTAATTAGGGTGTAGGGTTGTCGGCGTTGTGCTTCGGGTGTCTTCAGCACACCCCTCAAGTAGCTTCGGCGCCACACAGAATGTTGAGGGGGAGGGAAGTTAGCAGTTCCAAGCAACCGCCACTGGCTGGTTCGGGCTTTTCGGGCTTAGGTTTAGGGGTTTAGGGTTTTGGCGCAATGGTGAAGGCGCGTTTTGGCTCAACTGCTGATTTGCAACTCTACTCCCCCGCCCCCAAACTACTATGTGCTTAAAACACCCCCAAAAATGGAAGACAGTAATCCCTATGTCGCCCTAAGCAAGAATAAACACATATGTAACATACATATATATATATATATGTATACACATTGCATTTTTACACATGCATTTTCCCTTTCCTGGGATACTTCTGGGATTCCCACCGAGCATGTTGGGAGAAGCTGTTTTGAGCAGGCTCTCCACTTACTAACCTCCTTTATGCCGAACGCTACAATGGCTTCTGCCCAAACCAAAAAATATTAAAGTATAGTACTCTAAAACAAAGCCTAGTAGGGATTATAGGAGCATAGGGTTCTTCACCCCCAATTTTAGGGCTAGCTTGGCCCCTAAGGTCTTCGGGCACACAAGAAGAGGACTGTGTTACAACAACAGCCTCCCCCTCCAAAACCAAGAATAATGTCAAAATCTTGTCTGCCCAGTAATTATAATAGCAAGGGTACGCTTTCTGGGGTTGCTTACTGTGTAAGGGAACCTAGAACCAAGAACTCAGAGGCAAAATGGCACGACTGGGCTACCAAAAACAGTAAACCCCAAAAGCCCTAAGCCCCTAATAGGCCCTAAAACACCAAACCCTTTCACCCTAAACCCTAAACCCTAAACCCTAAACCCTAAACCCTAAACCCTAAACCCCCAAAAACCGCCAAACCCTAAACTAAAAGTGTGCACCGCCTCCGCGATGGCCAGGAGCTTTGGGCAACAGTCGTCAGGGTTTGCCAAGATCCTTAGGCTGGAGGTCTCCTGCTTTGCGGTCTAAAAACCCTAAACCCTAAACCCTAAACCCTAAACCCTAAACTGCCCAGTAACCTAGGCTTAAAAAGGGTGCCCTTTTTTGCTTAAAGGGGTTTATAAGGGAACCTAAACTCCCCCAAAAAGGGAATAAGGGTACTACTGGGCATCCTAGGTTTAGGGCTGAACCCTGAACCTTGAACCCCATTCAGAGAGTTAGCACTGAAGCTCTGCGGACGAACTCCTGAAGCACTTCGCCCCCGAATCCTGAAAGCGCGGTTCAGGGTTCAGGGCTTTGGGTTTTGGGTTCAGGGTCTAAGGGTTTAGGGTCTAAGGGTTTTTGGGTTTGGGTTTAGGGTCTAAGGGTTTAGGGTTTAGGGGTTAGGGCTTAGGGACTCAAACACCTTCCTTCAAGCCTAAAGTCGCAACCGCCCAGCTCCCAAACTCTAGAAAGCCCTAAACCCTAAACCCTAAACCCTAAACCCTAAACCCTAAACCCTAAACCCTAAACCCTAAAGTCTTCAAGCTGACCAAAAAACAAAATACGACGGAGACTGAAGTCTTGGACCCGGTCTCCTTGGGTTCAGGGTTTAGGGTTTAGGGTTTAGGGAAAGTTTAGGGTTTAGGATTTAGGGTTTGGGGACATTGATTAAAGATTCCGAAGGCGATCTAACAATCCCCCAAAGCCCCCCGCAAGCAGCCCCAAAAAGCCGTCTTCCGGTCCTGGAGCTGAGTGTCGGGGCTTGAAGATTTCCGGGGCTTTACCCCCTACCCCTTTGTTGTTTTAACGTTCAGGGTTCAGGGTTTGATCTCGTGTCTTGATCCTTTTGCAGAGTGTATGGGGATCAAGAGAGAGAGAGAGAGAGAGAGAGAGAGAGAGCGAGAGAGAGAGAGAGCTTCAGGACTTCAATGGCTTAGGAGTTTACGCATGTCGAGGTTTAGGGTTTTGGGTTTAGGGTTGAGGGGGTCTCAGCCCAGAAGAAATCTGTCGAAGGCATATGCGAAGTGAGGGTCTTCTTCTTGCTTCCCATCTTGCCGTCGTGGAAAGCCGCGTGGAAAATGCTGACCTCGGTGCAAGATCGTAAGGTTGATTTGAAGCCCCCCTTGGAGGCGACAAGCTTGTTTAAAGGGCTTTGGGCTTAAAGGCTTCTGGGTTTAATCCCTCAATAACCAAATTGCTCAGAATAACCAATCTGACGGGGTCTGATGTAGGTCCATAAGGGAGGAGAGTCCAAGGAGGGTATGGTGCATAACCCAGTGTTCCTAGTATTCCAGGGGTTGCGTGGGCATAACAGACCCGAACCCCTAAAACCCAAACCCCCTCGGAGACCCCTTTCCTCGTCTAAGAACAACCGTGTCAGGCTTGCTTCAGCACGTGAAGGATGACGGCAGGGTTGACAGGAGCAGCCCAGAAACCACACTATGACACACTATGACAAGGGTACACTTGTTTGTTCATCCAGTGAGTTCTTGTTTACAGGAATTCAGAACCCAAATGGAGAATGGGAACCGCAAAGGTTTAGAAGGTAAATCCTAAAATTCCAACCCTAAAGCTCCAACAAACGCAAAGCCTCGCCAGCCTGAAACCACACACCCTACAAACGACATTGCTTGGATCTGCATTCGAGAGCCTGCTTAATCTGCTCTAGTCAAGGTCCAGACTCTACTGTACTCTACATAACTGTGCGACTCGAAGATCTACTCTACTCTACGCTACTCTACGCTACTCTACGCTACTCTACACTGCTCTACCGCCGCTCTCTACTGTCTTTGCTCTCTCTCTCTCTCTCTTTTGCTCTTTTGCTCTCTCTGTATGAACTTAATACCCTAACTTGTATGAAGTATAAATAAACACAACTCTGCATGCACGTAAATACATACAGGTATATATTCATTATGCATGTGGATGCTCTCCCCCTTTACCCACCAGGAGGCGATGTACATCGAATAAATGCACATGTTTCTCAAACATGTGGTATCTGACTATTGTGACCAAATCTATTGGAGGTTGCTTATACTAAGTGTCTGATACGTGTACATATACATACATACATACATACATACATACATATAGATATAGATATAGATATAGATATAGATATAGATATAGATATAGATATAGATATTATTTAGTTGTATGCACCTATACATGCTACTGTACTCCTTGTAGATTAGGGTACCCCGAGCTGCCCATGATGTAGAACAGCTAGATTCAAACCCCCCAAACCCTAAACCATAAACCCTAAACCCTGCTGTCTGCAAAGCAGCATTGCAGTAGGCGCGAAGGCGGCGACCAGGCAGGCCGAGGCGACGTTTCAGGTCCTTAGGGGTGCACATAGAGGCTGCAGGCTCTAGGAGGGTTTAGGGATTGGGGTTTAAGGTTTAGGGATCTACCCTAAACCCTAAACCCTAAACCCTAAACCCTAAACCTTTTGCAGGCAGGCTAAGGAGAGGGTAGGTCCGGCTTTTCGGGCATGTGCATGAGAATTATGGGAGCTCCCTGAGTTCCTACGATATTACCACGAGTGGCTCCACTTCTTTGACGAAAAAACACACTGAATCCTTGGATCCACCCAAAACTTATTGTACCCGCAAGAAAAACATACTTTGGAGAACGAACCAACTAGGGCTTAAGGTTAAGGGGAGACCCTATTGGCAACAGCTTGGCATGTAGGTTGATAGCTTCGGGCCTTTACGGCCTCGTAGCACCGGTAACTCATTGAAGGGAGCTCACCCGAAAACCAAGAATTGGGGGCACCCATACTGCAAGGTCCGGGCTACGCTTGAAGGAGGCCTAGACCCTAAACCGTAAAGAACCCTTCGGAACCTTCAAACCTTGCATGTTCAAACTTTGCGGGCACCCTGTTAGGTCACAGCCGTCCCAGTCAAGCGGCGTAGACCTTCAGCGCCTCCCCGCGCATCTCGACCTGCACCCGCAAAGCACCATGCTGCGCAGAGGGGGAGAGGGGGCGCGATCAGATTTAGCCGAAGATAGAAAAACCTAAACTTCCTAAACCCTGAACCCTAAGCCCTAAACCCTAAACCCTAAACCTTTAGGGGCTTCGGGTCAGAATGGGTATTTTGAGTATGTCAAAGTTTGGGGATAGCAGCTTAAGTCTTCAACATTGCACCCAGCCCGAAGCGCAAAAATCTTCAAAAAGCTTTTGGGCTCCAAGGGGAGCTTAAGGCTTCGGAGTTGGGGCAATTCCCGACCTACTGGCTACCGCAAGATACCCCAAAATACTATAGTCCTTATCCTATAGAACCCTCCCCGAAGAGATTACCCAAATTTTCGGAGTTAGGCTTCATTCATGTCCAGGGCCCCCGCCAAGTGCCTAGGCGCGAAACTAAACCCCTGAACCCAGCCCAAACCCTACACCCGAAACCCCAAAGTGAAAACCCTAAACCCTAAACCCTAAACCCTAAACCCTAAACCCTGAACCCATAAACCCACAGGTTGCTCCCTCTCTGCCTTCCGAATCAGCTGCCGCTTCCGCGCCAGCGTCAGCACACCGTCTGGGAGGCCCCGGGGCAGCGACACGGGGAAGAGCGGCTGTGGCCGCCTTGGTAACCCAAAAGTTCCCCCCTGAAACCCTTTGAAGAGTATGGTTGAGGGCTTCGGGTTTAGGGTTTAGGGTTTAGGGTTTAGGGTTTAGGGTATGGGCGGTATGGGGTTTAGGGCTTAGGGTTCAAGGTTTAGGGTTCAGGGAAACGTCCTTCTGCATCAGAGGAAGGATGGTGTCACCCTCTACATGAGTGTGACATGGCATTTGTGACAGGGTTCCTTGAGTACTTCTCGAAACTTCTTGTTGCCACGCCACACGCACTTCAATGTTCAGCTTTTGGAAATTCAGGCTTCGGTTCTGGATTCTTTCCTTGTGGAAACGCGGGGTGATGCGGTGCACCCTGTTTCCTCTATAGGGTTTTGGGGATATCGGGCTTAGGGTTTAGGGCGTTTATGGGCGGAAAAGTTTCGTTCCACTGCGTCTGCTGGGATGATTGGAGCCTGCACTTGGGAAGGCAGAACCGGCTTAGGTTCATGGCCAATCATCTCGTACTGCCGGATGTGTGAAGGGATTGTGCAGATTTTAAGGGTTGGTTGTTTAAGAGCCCTACCAGTTACAACCCTAAACCCTAAACCCTGAACCCTAAGCCCTAAACCGAAAAAATCGACTTTGACCGCAGCGAAGGTGCATGGGAAAGGAAGAGAGGTAGCCCTCGTCCCCGTCTGGAGCAAGGACACCCTTGATGATGTCCAGTAGCCTGCTGGAATTTCTGCGCTGCCCTGCCCCCCCCCCACCCCTCCCTCCTCAACGGCATGCGTTTGTAGGCTTCAAGCTTTTGAAGAGGTACATGTAGGTCTAATGCCCTAACATCGAACACCCTACATCCGAAAACCGCCAAGACCTACAAAAGCCCGAAACCCCCCAAAAAACCCTAACAACCTTCAAAACCCTAAAGCCCCACCCTAAAGCCCTCTCAAAAACCCTAACGCCCGACACCCTCAAGCCCTAGAAGCCCTCAAAAACAATGATACGATTGGATACTTTGGACTGATGTTGATAAAGAAATATCGGCCTAAAACCCTCAAACCCGAAAACTAGATCCAAAAGTAACCTAGAAAAAGATGGGTGCCCCTTTTTGGTTTACAGGGACTTATAAGGGATCCCGAGGCCCAAAACAAGGGAACAAGGGCCTACTCTGCGTCCTGGAAACCCTAAACCCTAAACCCTAAACCCTAAACCCTAAACCCTAAACCCTAAACCCTAAACCCTAAACCCTAAACCCTAAACCCTAAACCCTAACCCTAAACCCTAAACCCTAAACCCTAAACCCTTCAGCCCAGCGGCTGCCGCCCCTCACTGGGCTCAGAGAGGATCGGCGTGCCAGTGAAGCCCGCCAGGACCAGGTTCCGGCCCTGCCGGATTCAGCTCAAGGTTTAGGGTTTAGGGTTTAGGGTTGAGGGTTGAGGGTTTAGGGTTGACATCTCGCCCTCTCTGTCTCGCTCTCTGCCTCTCTCTCTCTCTGTCGCTCTCTGTCGCTCTTGTTTTGTTGTTGTTTGGGGGGGAGGCGAAAGAAACACCAAAAGCTGCGCGCTTAGAATGCGCATAATCCTTAAAGAGGCCCATCTGGTGGTTTACGAAAATAGGGGGCCCCTCATGATTCTATGGATCCCCAAATAGTAGGATCCCCAAATAAGGTGGGGATTGGGGCAGGGGGAGAATACATGTCGCGTTCAACCCGAATTGAGATTTCAAGGAAGCAGCTAGCAACTTGGTTTGGCCAAGATGTCTGAGGCTTCGGACGCTTAGTTCTAGCTTTATCGGCTTCTGCCCTTTTTGGTTCGGAGCTGGAATCAGAGCCCAGGCCCTATCCAAGCCTCGTCCACTCACGATTCATGCTGCCTGCCTTTCCAGATCCAAAATCTGAGCTTGCGAAGGACGATCCCGTCAGTCAGATCGCCATGAGCGCCAATTGCACGGTTGCAGTTTCGCGATTTGCCGTCGGCCGTGGTGTAACGATGCAAGGGGCACGACAAGTGCCATTGAGCATAATCAGGCCGCTGTATAATCGCGAAAACCAAGTTGCCACTGCCAACAAAGAGAAAGCACCCTTGTCAGCCACGAAGAATGATGACACGACTGACTGACATGACTAGTACAAATAGAAGCAGCTGGAAGCAAGGGACAGGGCTTAGGGGCTTAAGAGCTTTGTAGCTGAATAGTTTTGAGGGTCTAGGTTCTACAGGTCTTGTATGTTTTAAGCTAAACTGCCCGCAGCTAATAGTGTGGTGGGGCTTAGAATGGACGAAGCTCCTAAACTCTAAACCCTACCTGCTTAACCCTCAACGAAAAAACCCTAAACCCCAAACCCCAAAACGCAAAACCCTAAACCCCCTAAACCCTGAACCCTAAACCCAAAACCCCAAAACCCCTAACCCCAATTGCGTAACCCTAAACACAAAACGCCCTCAAACTGTCACAGGAGGACCGGCGCCCCGCCTCGTAAAGAAGACGCCGAAGGCGCTGCAGCTGCTCTGCATACCTAGGGTTTAGGGTTTAGGGTTAAGGGTTTAGGGTTAAGGGTTTAGGGTTTAGGGTTTCGGGTCTCGGGTTTAGGGTTTAGGGTTCAGTGTTTAGGGTTTAGGGTTTATCTTAGGTTCTTGTAAGCCCCCCTTTCAATACAGCCTCTACTTAAGAGCCTTTTGCTAGCAAAGCTCCTCCCAAAAGGAAAAAACCCTCGGCGGCCCACGGTACGTAGACCCTAAACCCTAAACAGCTCAACTCCAAACCCTAAACCCCTAAACCCCTGAGCCCTAGAAACCCCAAGCCCTAAACCCTAAACTGCTCAACTCCAAGCCCCTAACTCCCCAAACCCCTGAGCCCTCAAACCCCCCAGCAACACCCTCAAACCCCCCCCAAACCCCTCAAAACCCCCCCAAAACCCCCCCAAACCCCCTCAAACTCCCTCAAACCCCCCAAGACCACCTCAAACCCCCCTAAAAACCCCCTGAAAGCCCTCAACGCCCCCCCCCGAAACAGCTCCGAGACGTGCTCCGAGGCGCTGCGTCTGGCTGCGGACAAGGTTGTGTGCCTCGTCCATGAGCCTGGGCTTTGGGAAAACACCCAAACCAACCAAAAAAAACTGACCAAAAAAACCTAAACCCTAAACTAAACCCGAAATTCCTAACCCCCCCCTCCCCCCCCCCCCCAAACAAAAAAAAATCTCCTAAACCCTGAAACCCTGCAAACCCCAAAATGACGAAGCTCGGGTTGAAGAAGTCCCGAAGGCTGGGATCGCAGCAGCCGGAGAATACAAGAATACTTCTTGTTGGTTTCGCTGGGGGTTTTTTTTGGCGGGATCCACACTCGAAGAAGCAGGGGGTGTAATCAGGGGAGCCGCGCTTTTTGGTTGGTTGCTTTATAAGGGAGCCCGAAACCCAAAATAGGCTAAAGGGCACCACTGGGCTACCAAGGTAGGGTTCGGGCGTGCTTGGCGGACAACCTCGGGTAGTTTAGGACGAGGGCTTGTGGCACTGCTGGCAGAACAAGACTGTCATCACGCCAGAACAAGACTGCCAGCACTTCCGCTCAGGGCTGTGTTGGTGACCTGAGAGCCCGATGAAACCCTCAAGCCCTCGACCGAGACACTGAAAAGCCCTAAACCTCAACCCTATCGCCCTAACAGCCCTAAAACCCGACAAAGCCCCTTATACAGCCCTACAAAGCCCTATAAAGCCCTATAAAGCCCTATAAAACCCTATTAAGCCCTGTAAAGCCCTACATAGCCAAGCCTAGGAACACGATCTTGTTGCAGTAGACGTTGCCGGTACCCGTCGCGTAGCCAATCCTGGAGGTGCTCGGGGGCAGAGTGCTTCAACATCTCTGAGCGGGATGAGGTCCAACGAGTTTTCTAAACCCAACCCCCCCCCCCCCCAAAAAAAAAAAAAAAGAAGTACCCCCTTTATGTTGCAAGGTTTAGGGTTTTGGCTTGGCTTTTAGGCGTTAGAACTTCGGTG
Source organism: Symbiodinium natans (assembly GCA_905221605.1). Taxonomy (NCBI): domain Eukaryota; class Dinophyceae; order Suessiales; family Symbiodiniaceae; genus Symbiodinium; species Symbiodinium natans. The sequence goes on along the minus strand of CAJNDS010002159.1, from coordinate 500,030 downwards.
GGGTGCAGGAGTCCAGATCCCAGAGTAACCTAGGAATAACAAGGGCGCCCTTTTGGTTTAACGAGGCTTATCAGAGTTCAGGGTTCAGGGTTTAGGGTTTAGGGTTTAGGGTTAGAAGGGAACCCTCCGCCCTAAACAAAGGGGAATAAGGGCCGACTCTGGGTCCCAGTTTGTCTTGATATTCAACTATAGCCCTTCTGTATAGAGCAAATCATAGAAGAAGGTTGTGCGAGTGTTTTGAGACGTAGCCGCCTGATTGGATCGAAGGTCGCGCAGTTGCCGCGCATGTGAGTTAACTGCACATGCATGAAGACCCATGCCTTACAAGTTCATCTAGGCTTTCTTCGGCTGCGCATCAAGAAACAGTAAGAAACTCAACCGCATCCAAACGTTACCTCTCCTGTGGCTAATTGAACATCAGCGACTGCGCAGTGGGAGCTTATGTTGTTGTGTTTTGGTGTTGAACTTGAATATGCGTCCTTAAGCTATTTTCCTCAACATCTCCACCACAGAGAGCCAGGGATCTTCATCAAAGAGCTCATGGGCTTGTTGTCCGCGCCGATTTTGGCGAAGGAGCCGCCAGCAGATGTGTAGCCCAGCGCGCGAAGCGGCGCCGCGGGCATACATTCGCCTACCAGGCATTGGGGGGCCTAGGCCTAGGCCCTAAACCTCGAAGCTGTTTTACGCCCTAGTATGGAGGCAGCATCCCCTTGTGGGTAGTAAACTTTAGCAAACATGCTCCCAAAGGCTGACTCGACGCATGAAGAGGGGACCCTCACTTGAACCCTCAACCCGCAAGGTTCGACCCTAAACCCCAAACCCTAAACCCCAAACCCTAGACCCCAAAATCCTAAACCCCAAACCCTGCACCCCAAACCGTAAACCCCACACCCTGAACCCCAAACCCCAAACCCCCCAAACCCTGGACCTTCGGCCTCCGGGCGGGAAACTCAAGCTTGTCCTGGATGACAATCGTGTTGTTCAGTTGTACGAAGTGTGTCCCGTCAAAAAATGGCCCGGACCGTCCCGTCCTCCTTTTCAATCGCTCCCAGGGATGCGATGCGCAGTTTGTCACCAAAGGGTTTCCGAGCTTAACGCTCAGGCAAAGGGTACATGAAGCCCAGCTGCTGCTCCTCCTCAAACTGGTGCTCCAGCTGATCTGGGACCGCTCGCGCAGAAGGATAGTTAAGATTCTCGGGGCAGAACTCGGAGCTTGCGGCATTCGCGCGGGGAGGTGGTTTCCGGTCTGTCTTGAAGAGGGTTTAGGCTTTAAGGGTTAGGGTTTAGGGTTTAGGGTTTGTGAAGGGGGGGTGGAGTTCAGGGTTTGGGGTTTTGTAGGGTTGAAGCTTCGAGGGTTCGAGACCTGTTGAGGGTTTTCATATTACGAACAAGGCCGGGGATTCAGGGTTTTCCGGTTTTAGGGCTTAAGGTTAAGGACTTTAAGGTGTGGGTTGTAGGGTTTTATGGTTTTGGGTTTTGTTTAGGGTCTTAGCGGTTTAGGGGTTTAGTGTCTAGGACTTTACAGGGTACATACAGGCCCTAGGCCCCAACACCTACAACCCTACTAAACCCTAAACCATAGATCCCTAAAACCCAAAACCCAAAACCCTAAGTAGAACCCCTAAAACCCCAAACCCTAAACCCCCAAAACCTAAACCCTACAACGCCCTAAAGCCCTAAACCCCTAAATCCCCAAAAGCTAAAACCCAAAACAACTACTGCCCTACCCCTAAACCCTAAACCCTAGAACCCTGAACTCGTCTTCAAGGGTTTCAGGGGACTTAAACCCTAAAACCCTAAAGCCCTAAACCCTAAAACCCAAACCCCAAATTGCCTCAAACCCTTGACCCTAGCCCTAAACCCCAAACCCTAAACCCTATAAACCCTAAACCCTAAACTCTAAACTCTAAACCCTATCCCTAAACCCTAAAGCCTAAACCTAAAGCCCTAAACTGGCAGGCCTGGGTTCTTCCGGTGGAAGGCTGCGCGCAGCGACTTCCGCACGCGACCCATGTAGAACATGCCTCCAGGGCTTAGGGTCTAGGGGTAGGGTTTAGGGTTTAGGGTTTAGGGTGTAGGGTTTAGGGTTTAGGGTTTAGGGTTTAGGGTTTAGGGTTTAGGGTTTAGGGTTTAGGGTTTAGGGGTTAGGGGTTAGGGGTTACGGTTGAGCATATTTGGGAGGCGGGGGAGGGGATGCAGGTCGGGCTAAGGGCTCAGAGTGTTTGCGAGGCAATCCCACCGCGGAGCCCAAGCCCCATCAATAGGGTTTAGGGTTTAGGGTTTAGGGTTTAGGGTTTAGGGTTTAGGGTTTAGGGGGTTTGGGGCTTGGGGTTTGGGGCTTAGGGCCTTGGGGGAGCACATTCCTGCCCCACCTTTCATCTCGAGGACCTCTCGGATGGAGTAGCCCAGCCTTCGAACCTGCAAGGGCTCAGCGCAGTTGGTTTAGGGTTTAGGGTTTAGGGTTTAGGGTTTAGGGTTTAGGGTTTAGGGTTTAGGGTTTAGGGTTTAGGGTTTAGGGTTTAGGGTGGAGCTTCAAGTTTAGGGGATTGGAGGCTTGTTTCCAACACGGCCCAAGTTGGTAAGCACAAGCGAGCACACGCAACAACCAGCAGGAGCCGCGAAAAACCTGAAATAACAAACACAATCGAAGGAAAGCGTGAACACAACAAGGAAACAACCTGTAAAATTCCAGCGCATCGGCCAAATACCCTGACCCTGAACCCTAAACCCGAAAACCTAAACCCTAAGCCCTAAAGCCTAAAGTCGAAAGGCCCAACTCTGAGATCCCTACCTCCAAATCCTAGAGCCCATATCTGTTCGTCAGCCTCCTCTTCAGAGAAGCCGCCGAGATCCCACAGGTGGTTGCGGTACTCCTGCCGGGGGTTTAAGGAGTCAGATGTAGGCTTTCAGGGCTTTGGGCTAGGGCTTAGGGTTTAGGGTTTAGGACTTGGGGTTCAGGGTTTAAGGAGTCGGATGTAGGCTTTAAGGGCATTCGGTCCTGGGGATTTTGGGTCCCGGGCCTTGGGGTTAGGGTCTAGGGTTTAGGCTTTTGGTTCGTACTACTAGCATCTTCAAGACGACACCGATTGTATACACTCGGGGCGATCGCCGTTCCTGCAAGAATGGTTCTTAGGGTTTCAGGGTTGCCTTTTCGGGCTTTTGTTTCTGTTTAGGGTTCAGGGTTTCATCTTACAAAGGATGGTCAGGGGATGTGGGAGTCAGGTATCTAGGGTTGAGAATTTTACCCTGAAGCCTATGAACCCTAAACCTTAAACCCTAAACCCTAAACCCTAAACCCTACACCCTAAACCCTAAACCCTAAACCCTAAGCTAAAGAGGCGAAAGAACGCGCTCCTTCCAGCTCGGCCTCCCACTGGCGATCGCGGCATCCGCAGGCCGCTCACAGCCTGAATTGGGGGGTTTAGGGTTTAGGGTTTAGGGTTTAGGGTGTAGGGTTTAGGGTTCAGGGTTTCGGGTTTATGTACCTGAATTTCGGTGGGCTTCTGTTCCTTTGGGTGTTTGGGGCTTAGGCTTGGGGCTTAGCTTTTCTTGCTCCTTTGGGCTTTTAGGGGGCTTAGAGTTTAGGATTTAGGGCATGCTTGTTCTTTTGCCTTTGGGTGTTTAGAACTTGGATTTCAGGGTTTAGTTTTTTTGTGTGGGGATTCCCATCTAACACGCCGAAGCCGCATAAGAGTATTTGTTGGGGGTTATACAGCAATCCGAGGCCCTGGGCCCAAACAGCTACCCTAAACCTTAAACCCTAAACCCTAAACCCAAAACCCTTAGCAGACTCTGGAGCACCCCAAGTGTAGGGGAAGATATGTAGCCCAAGGTGCCCTACAACCCCCCCACCTCCCTATATTATAAGGCTCCAGAAGCTTCACTAATGTTCTCTGGAGGGTAGAACTGGGATGCTCTCCGTTCTCGTAGCCGCGTATGCCAGAAAGCCCATAAGCCTCATAAGTCCCAGAAGGCCCAGACAGCCCCGAAAGCCCAATAAACTCCGTAAACCCCCCCAAAAAGACCACGCAAACCCCCATAAACGTAGCCCAACCTGAACCTTGGGAGGCGGCAGAACCTACCCCAAACCCCATAAAGCCCCTAAACCCCATAACCCCCAGCCCCATAAGTCCCTTCAAGCCCCTAAACCCTAAACCCTAAACCCTGAACCCTAAACCCCGTAATGTCAGTAATGTCGTAAACCCAAGGGAGCGGCAGAAGTAGTCCCGGTATCGGCTAGGCCACCTCCGATTTTTGTCGTCATTGTCTGTTGCTTTTGGTGCTCGCTCGTGGCGGACGGTTTAGGGTTCAGGGTTCAGGGTTCAGGGCTCAGAGGTTTAGGGTTTAAGGTCTAGGTGTCCTTTGGGGCCTTCTAGGCTAGGTCTTCTGGATTCGAGCAATTAGGGGTTTGAGATGGTTTGAGGATCCGACTAAAACAGCTTGGGCCACACTGCCTCCTCTCTGCTCCTTCAAAATCTGCGCCACGATGCAAGCACGAGAGCACAGCAACCCCAAACCCCATAAGTGTTTCGCCCTGCGTTGGCAAAGTAACATGAAGAACACCAACACGTACTGCTGGAAATACACGCAGAGGATTTCCCTGAATAAGTTCTCCAAAGACCCCCGAAAAGCACATAACTGTACATCTAAACCCTTCACCCTTCACCCACATGCCAGCACTCTAAATTATCGTCCCTCTGGGGTACCCGAAAGAATGGGGCCGCCTGATAATAAGGACCCCAAAAGGGACCATGATGTAAAACCCTAAGCCCTAAACCCTAAACACAATTTCGGAAACCCCCATGTAGAGAAATGACCACATGGAAGTCGCAACCTCCAACTCCGAGCTCCAGACCCAGTCTAAAGCCTTCAACCCCTACTGCTTCCAGCACTGCCTGCTCTTGTTTAGGCTTCGGGGTTTAGGGGAATTCGGTGCGGTTAAGGGCTAAACCCGAAACCATAAACCATATTTTGTTAAGGACCAAGGAGAACGGAAAACTCCTGCAAGGGACTCTGTTCAGAAGGGTACCGGACTTAGGGTTGGGAGCGCCGGGTGGGGAGGTCCTTTCTCCAACAAGAGCCAAGTTGGCTCCCCGAAAAGTGGGGTTTAGGGTTTAGGGTTTAGGGTTTAGGGTTCAGGGTTTTGGGTTTATGGTCTCTGGTTTAGGTTTAGGCCTAAGATCAAACATGTCGAAACTGTTGTGGTCCCACACCAGTCGCTCTTGCCTCAGCAGCTCCGCGTAGAAGTTGCGGCAGACAGGGTCCTCACTCCAGCTTGTTTACGCCATGTTCATCTTGGTAGGGGCTAACCGTTTAAATATGCAACTACTGCCGTGACTCGTACATGGGAGGTGGACCAAGCAAACAGAATGCAACTGGCTCAAGCCCACGGAAAACCTCCAAGCCTCACACGCAAAAAAAAAAAAACGAAACCCCTAAACCCTACAACCTACAACCCTAAACCCTAAACCCTAAACCCTAAACCCCTAAACCCCTAATAAACCCTAACTATTCAAAGACAAAGCCCAAGGCTTGCTCCCCCGGCCTCTGTGCATTGAACCCCCCCCCCCCCCCCGCAAGAGGCGGAGCGCCAAGTTTAGGGTTCAGGGTTTAGGGTTTAGGGTTTAGGGTTTAGGGTTTAGGGTTTAGGGTTTAGGGTTTAGGGTTTAGGGTTTAGGGTTCAGCCCCGGACACCCGTCGAATAGGCTCTGAGCCCTCTCCCTAAGCACCCGCAGCATCCCTACGCTCAAAACCCTAAGGTTTAGGGTTTAGGGGTATGGTTTAGGGGCTTAGGGGTTTAGGGTTTAGGGTTTGGGGTTTAGGAGTCCTTGGGGAAGATGGGTATCTTCGGCCGGCCGTCCTGGGTAGTTGAGAGCTCCAGGAAGGTTGAGTTTAGGACTTACTCGGCTGCTCTTGGGATGCTTGCCCTGCTACGAGCAGTCCTTGATCGGGATGATCATCGGGGGGGGGATACTATAATCCCTACTAAGGACTGTCAATATAAGGGGAACATCCCAAGGCTGCTCCCTGTAAGAAAATTAGCCAACCCAGCGGGTGCGGCTAGCACGTGTTTTTTGCTTTTGGTTGCTGCTTTTCGGGTCCCAGAACCCTTAGGATTCTGGTATCCGGGGACCGAAAACCACAAACTGGGAATCACAAGCCCAATATGCTACCATGGTCCCTGCGAGTAGTATACAGCCCGAAGGAGGTCTCGGTCCCCAAAGTTTACAACATTTTTCGGGGCTCTTGTTAAAAGGAACTTGACAGCTTGAATTAAGCTTCCACAGTCGCAGGGGAAATAGAGCCAATATGAAAGTACCCCGCCCCAAAAAAACAAAACCCTAAACCCCAAACCGCAAGTTGAAACTCTTAACCTTAGTTGCTGAGTTCATAAGACCCCCCAAAAGTGTACACTTTCAGTTCTATAGGGGATACTGGTATCCGAAAAAGTGTAAAGTGCACTCAGTCAGCTACTAAGTTGAAACTCTTAACAATAACTCAACTCAGGATTGCTTCCGAAAACGATCTAGTTTATAGGGCCTGAGCTGCTGGGTATAGCGTTTAGGGTTTAGGTTCTATGGCATGCTTGGAGCACTTTCGGGCGGCTTAGAGCAGTTAAGGGTGGTTCAGGGCCATTCAGGGTAGTGGGCGCAGAAACTCTTCAAACACTCGGCAAGACTCTGTGAACCTCTTGAACCCCCTAACGTAGGTGGGACTAGGGTTTAGTGGAAGTGAGCGTGTCCCAAAACCCTAAACCCTAAACCCTAAACCCTAAACTCTGCAAACGGTGTGGTTGTCTGGGTTCGCCAAGCTAGGCATAAGAAGAGTGCTGCCAGGGTGGTGTGATCATGCGGAGTGGCTTGGGCTGAGGGAAACCCTAAACCCTAAACCCTAAATCCTAAACCCTAAACCCTAAACTCTAAACCCTAAACCCTAAACCCCGGTTTAAGTAGGGGCAAGTCCAGGGCTTGCTGGTCTTTGTCGGGATCGCGCCAGCAGCTGCGCAACAAATCTCAGGATCGCGCGAAGAAGTAGTTGTCCAGGACCTTATGCGCGGGGAGATGAGGGGTGTAGAGTTTAGGGTTTAGGGTTGAGGGTTTGATCAACTCCTAAACCAACCCAAGCACCACAGACTAAGTCCCCTGAAAACCCTCGCAGCATTGCACCAGATCCGAGGCTGCCCTCGCAGCACTGAAACCGTAAACCCTAGACCCTAAGCAACTTTGACTCTCCTAAACCCTAAAACCCTGGCAACTGTGGCTGTGACATGTTGACTATAACCAGGGGCTCGGGTTGGAGGCTTGTAATTTGTCGGTTGAACCCTAAGCCCGAAACCTTAAGCCCTAAACCCTCCACCCTAAACCCAAAACCCAACATGTTCATGTTCATGAGCCTCAAAGAGTGTCTTTCAGCGCAGCTGCTCTCACCCTAACCCGGAGAGACCGTTGTAAAGGACCCTAAGCGCTCTGTGTGAATTTAGGATACTCGAGTAGGGATTCAGGGTTTAGAGAGTAGTGTCTTCGAGATTTCAACCAAAAGGAAAACAACAGGAGTGAACAAGGTAGCACGATGTACGTGGTTAAGGTCCAGATTCGGAGCTTTTGCGCGTCGGCAGGCCGTCGCGAGTATTGTCTGCTACCGTTGCATGAGAAACCTGGAGCCACACACATTGGGACCACAACAAACAAGCAGTCCTCTATCCCTAAACCCTAAACCCCAAACCCCTTCGAACAGCCCTTTTCTCCATGTTCGTTTGTCAAGCGTTGGCGGCTTAGGGTGTACCTGAAGAATCCCAAAACCTACATTTTTTGTGCAATTTACCTAGACATCCTATAAGGGGTAATTATCTTTTTAATAAGCTACGGAAGTGTAGGTTTTGGGTTGTCGTCAGGTATAGGGTTTTAGGGACAAAGTGCGGGGGTCCATCGGATTGAGCTCTGGGTATCGAGCTTGAAAGCTCACTGGCGAATCATATGGGAGGTAAAATGAGGGACCCCAAATAGAGACCCCCGAATAGTACTAGGATCCCCTTAGAATAAGGATCCCATATAGAACTTCGACCACTTAGCCGGTTTTCACCCAGAACTCACCGCAGACCCCTAGGATGAACAAACTCACCAATAAAGATGGACATGTGATCTAATCGAAAGAGCCGAAACATCGGGGGACACGCCGAAACAAAAACAAAAACTCATAGATAGCACTTGCGGAAGAATTAGAGAAGGCACCGACAGCAACAAACCAATGACTTCGACAAGCATCGGAGAATGATGCACCACTGACTCATGTTAACGCGATGTGGTCAGTTCTCTAAGTTATGGTCCTCTCTTGGGTGCCCTAAACAAGTGGGGCCGCCTCCTAAAACACGCCTTATAAAACCCTAAACCCTGCTAAACCCTAAGCCCTAAGCCCTAAGCCGTAAGCTGTAAGCCCTAAGCCCTTAGCCCTAAGCGCTAAGCCCTAAACCCTAAACCCACGCCCCAACTCTGATCTGGATTGGCTTGTCACGTGTCTGGCTGGCCAGGTTTGTCATGCTGCTGCAGGGTGGACTCAGGGTTTAGAGTTTAGGATTGGGGAATTAGGATTAGGGTTTAGGGCACTTAAAGGGGACCGCAAAGGGCCCCAAACTAAGAGGAATTCCAAACTCCTGCAACCCCTTTAACCCCGCCCAAAGATACACCATGGCCGGTTAGAATGCCAACAGAACCATAGGAACACCCAAAAATGTCCATGTTCACCTACTGGTAGGGGGGTTCCAAAATTCACTATCAGTAGGAGCGCTAAACCCTAAACCCAATTTCTATCTATGAGGCAGAGAGAAAATTCGCCGCAGAATTCTAAACCGCAAACCCTAAACCTGGCCGAAGATCTATTGGTTTTACTGGGGATGCCCTTGTCTATACTCCCCTTAGAAGCTTAATAAAGAGATTATTTTGATATCTTCTCGGGTTTGTATAAACAAAAACAAAAACACAAGGGGGACACCCTTGTTGGTTCCACTAGTTCTTGCAACTATGACGTACCAGACCCGGCAGCCGCATAGACTCACTTTCACTTCTTTCTTGCCTTCAAGGGTTTGGGTTTGTTTTTGGTTTAGGGTTTAGGGTTTAGGGTTTAGGGTTTAGGGTTTAGGGTTTAGGGTTTAGGGTTTAGGGTTTAGGGTTTAGGGTTTAGGGTTTAGGGTTTAGGGGGCATATTTATTGGACCTACCCTGCAATTTCTCCCAGCAGAGGCGCTGCTGCCATGGAAGCCGAGCGCCGTGGAGCTTCCGAGGGGCTTAGAGGCCCTAGCCCTAAACCCTAAACCCTAAACCCTAAACCCTAAACCCTAAGCCCTAAACCCCAAACACCAAACGACCTAAGCCCTACCATACCCTAAAGGCCCGACCCCTAGGGGATCCTACACCCCAACCTAACCCCTATATATCGACATCTAAACCCTAAACCCTAAACCCTAAACCCTAAACCCTAAACCCTAAACCCTAAACCCTAAACCCTAAACCCTAAACCCTAAACCCTAAACCCTAAACCCTAAACCCTAAACCCTTACTAGACTTCATCTGGCCTGATCAACCCCCCGAAAATGGATGGTGATCTAGTATCTGGGTTGGCCACAAACCCCCCAACCTTACACCCGAAGGGCTAAAAGAGGTACCTAAATGTGATCCCGTTGAAATCAGGGAGGGTCGATGCAAACTCTCCCGAAAGGCCGCCCTAGCCCCTAAACGGCCCTAAACCCGAAAATGAAAACTCAGCCCTAAACCCAAAAACTCAGAGCACCGAAGACTTAGTACTAAAACCCTTGCCTCCTAGATGCTGAACCAATGTACGAGGAAGGACCCCTAGAAGGGACCCTTCATCGTTTCCCCCTAAATAATCCCTATATATACCTGATATACTTGGAGGTTCATGGTGCTGATTAACCATTATTAACCAATTCTAACTGTACTTCTAACTGCACTTATCACTGTACTTATAACCATATCGGGGCACTTCCGGGGCGTACAAGTGGGACATAAGTACAGTTATTTTTGGCTAATAAGTACCGAGAACCTCCAAGTAGTCCCCCCTTTTGTCCCTTGATGTGAAGTTGCACCAGGCGCTTGCGAACTTCCCTGGCAACTTCCAGCCGGGTGCCCGGGGGATCTCCCGGAGCAACGCAACGCAGCGTCACATCGCCTAGTTATTCGCAAAAGCCCGAAACCCTATGCACCGTAAAAAAAAACACATGGGCGACAGCAGTGTTATGTCATGATGGGTTTCGGGTTGTAAGGTTATAGCAGCTTTACAAGAAGGGTCGTTTCGGTAGCTTGAAGATGTAGTGGGCCTTATAACCCTAAACCCCCTAAAAACCCTAAACCCTGAAAACCCTATAAACCCTGTAAACACTGTAAACCCTGTAAACCTTTAAAACCCTATAAACCCTATAAACCCTGTTAGCCCTATGAAACCCTAAAAACCCTAAGCCCAACCTTTTCTGCAGCCACAAGGCAGCGCTAAGCCCACAAATCTCCCCCGGGCACCGGTCGATGCGCGAGCGTTTTCATGAGAGTTCAGGGCTCAGGGTTCAGGGTTCAGGGTTTAGGGCTCAGGGTTCAGGGTTTCGGGTTCAGGATGGATGTCCCCCCCTATACTAACAGTCCTTCATAGGGATTGTAATGGGGGGGTACTATAATCCCTTGTAAGGATTGTTCGTATCAGGGGCAACATCCCAAGCTCAGGGTTTAGAACCCCAAGCCCTACTTGGAGGTTCAGGGGAGGGTCATAAGTGACGGTATGAGTAGGGTGGCTACGGTTATGACTGTTTTAGGGCACTTATCACCCCACTGATAAGTACCCATGAACCTTCAAGCAAACCCAAAACCCCCTAAACCCTAACCCCTCATAAACCCTAAACCCTAAACCCTAAACCCTAAACCCTACACCCTAAACCCTAAACCCTAAACCCTAAAAGCCCTAAACCCCTAAAGCCCTAAACCCCAACTACTGGTCACAATGGATCACGCAGGCCGCCGTGCTTCTTTGGCCTCGGCTCAAGGTTTATGGCCCCGAAACCCTAAACCCTAAACCCTAAACCCTAAACCCTAAACCCTAACCCTAAAACCCTAAAACCCTAAAACCCTAAGACCCTAAGACCCTAAAACCCTAAAACCCTAAACCCTAAACCCTAAACCCTAAACCCTAAACCCCAAACCCTAAACCCTAAACCCTGAACCCCCCCCCTCCTCCCCCCTCACAAAAAAACACAAATGTCATCGGCCCCTGAAGTCGTCCCTCGCGCAAAGGCCCGTGCACATCTGCCGGTGGGCGGCCCACCAAGCCTCTGCTTTGGCTTAGGGTCTTTGGGGTTTGGGGTTTAGGGTTTAGGGTTTAGGGTTTGGGGGTTAGGGTTTGGGGTTTGGGCTTTGGGGTTTAGGGTTTCTGGTTTAGGCTTTAGGGCGTGTTTGAGGCGTAAGTATTTTTTCGTTGGTTATGCGATGTCTTTTGGTTTCTCTATGTTTTTGGGGGGAGGGCTGGAAAGGTTTGGGGGTTTTTGGGCTTCGGAGAACCCTAAACCCTAATCCTAAAATCTATCCCTAAACCCTAAACCCCAAGCCCTAATTACGCCCTAAGCCCTAAGCCCTAAACCCTAATCCCCTCCTCCTGGCCTCGTCGAAGGGCGACTGCACCGCCTGCTCGGGCTCAGGACTCACGATTCTGAGGGTTTAGGGTTTAGGGTTTAGGGTTTAGGGTTTAGGGTTTAGGGTTTAGGAATTAGGGCCCCAGGCCCCCACAAGCCTTGAATCCCTGCACCCACACCGCCTGAAACACCTAAACCCCCCATCTTGGGGGTAGGGCTTAAGGTTTAGGGTTTAGGGCTTCGGGTTTAGGGTGTAGTGTTTAGGGTTTAGGGTTTTGGGTCTGGGGTTTAGGGTTAGCGTTTAGCGTCCCCAAGACCCTCAGCACCGAAACTCCTGAGCTCCTAAGCGCCCAAACTGTGAACCCACAAGAAGCCACGAGCTTCTGCCCCGCAAGCCTAACCCTAAACCCTAAACCCTAAACCCCAAACCCTAAACCCTAAACCCCAAACCCTAAACCCTAAACCCTAAACCTCTCCGCAGTTGAGGTTTCCCCATTGAGTCAGGCTTTAGAGCTTAGGGTGTATACGGTTTAAGACGTGGGGTTTAGAGCTTTGGGTTTTATAAGGCTTAAGACCTAGGGTTTAGAGCTTGGGGTTTTAAAGGGTTGAAGACGTAGGGTTTAGAGCTTCGGGGGTTTAAGACGTAGGGTTTAGAGCTTAGGGCTTTATAGGGTTTAAGACGTAGGGCTTTTAGGGCTAAGAGTGTCACCGAAGTCGCCAAGATGTTTTTTGAGCTTCCCAAGCACACGGGGTCGAACCCTAAACCCTAAACCCCAAACCCCAAACCCTAAACCCTAAACCCCAGGGCCTTAGACACTAAACCCTAAACAATTATCCCTGAACCCTAAACAATTATCCCCAAATCCTAAACCCGGAACCCCAAAGGCGCAGTGACCTTGTGCCAACGATGCCAGGGCTTCCGAAGCTCACCGGGCCTTGCTGTAGAGGGTGGGGAGGGCCGGGGGGGGGGGGGGGATTGATTGCAGGTTTAAGGTTTTTAGGGTTTAGTGTTTAGGGTTTCGGGCTTAGTGCCTCGAACTTATGAAGGCTTTTGGGTTTGGGCTAATCAGAGTTAGCTTTCGCGTGGGCGGAAACACCGCAAAACTGCGACCCTGAACCATGTAACCCCTGATTGCCGAATGTACCCTTGCTGGTAGCACCCAAACCGCTAAACCCTAAACCCTGAACCCTAAACCCTAAACCCCCCTCGCCACCGCAGGTCCAATCCTCCACACCTTTAGCATCCCTAGCAGTGCCAAAACCCTACATGTAAACCCTAAGCCCCAAGCCCTAAACCCTAAAACTTCAAGGGTTTGAGAGTTGGGGCTTAGGGTTCAGGTACCGGATTTTTAACATGCTGACGCGCAGCCAATGGAGAATCTTCACGCCGCGAGGGCCCAATAGCTGGCGGTAGTCCTGAAGGTTTAGGGTTTAGGGTTTAGGGTTGGGCGTTCCCACAACCTAGGAAAGAAGTTTTCTGAGATTCGGGTCTACAGATCCAATTATTGCGGAACGCCAATAAACGCAATGCTCCCCCCTCCCTTGAAAACAATCGATGGGGCTTGAAAACTAGTCTCAGGGCTGATTCTTTTGGTTTAGGGTTCAGGGTTGTATGGATTTCGTGGGTTTCGACATCCCACTTCTTGAAGATTCATAGGTACTTATAAGTGGGGGGTTCTAAGTTATAATTGCCCTCAATCAGGTTATGGCCATAGTTACCCTACTTCTAACTTCACTCAGAAGTACCCATGAACCTCCAAGTATCTGCGCCTTTTGGGGATGAACTAAATGGGTACCTATAACTCCTCATCAGACCCTTGTTAGGAACCAGCAAGTATGGGCAACAATGACGGGATGCGTCTTTCTGTGGAGGAGATCTTCGCACGCCCGGTTGGACCGTTGGACCTTGCAGACCCCTTGCCTTCATGGTCCCACATGGGGAATTCTCTAAATTATGCACCTCGGGGTGGGGAGGGGGGGGGGGGGGGGCGAGGCGAGAACTGATATTTAGAGTACCCGGGTACCCTCCCCCCCCCCCCCCCCCCCCCAAAAAAAAAAAGAAAAAAAAGGAACACAACAAAAAACAACGCCTGTAATGATTAAACCACTAGAACCTCATACACCCAATCGAAAACAATATGCAGTACCCAACTGCATTGAGGCTGCAAATCCAGAGCATAGCCTCAAACCCTGAACCCAAACCCATGCTTCACCTGGGTCTTGGTGCCCTAAACCTTGAGCCCTTCATCCTCACACCCAAGGCAGGAGGGCTGCCGCCAGTCCTCTGTGTACTGCTTTACGGCCTTGGAGTGCCAGGTAAGGGTACAGGTTTCACTAAATCAGGGTGGTGCATGGATGAAGATTCGTGGGCAATCCAAGGCCAATGCAGGCAATGAGAGGTTGGATTCAGGATCCGGGGCAGGGATTTACGTCTAGGGGTTGGGGTTCAGGGACCGATTAGGGTTTAGGGTATAGGGTATAGGTTGAGGCTTAGGATTTAGGGCTTAGGGTTTAGCTTGCACGAAGAACGCCACAGCGAGATGCCGATTTGCACTGCGCCTACCAGAAAACCCACAACCGTTGAACCCGAAATCCCAAGCAGCTCAGGGGCACACCCTAAACCCATGGGATGAAGTTGACACCTCGAAGTTCAACGACCAACTGCGCCCCAAGATTTGATCATCTTGTCCCCTACTACTACCATCACTCTAAGGTAGATGGACCATCCACCCTATGCCGTACACCCTAAACCCTAAAACCCTAAAATCTTAAAACCATAAAACCCTAAACCCTAACCCTAAATCCTAAATCCAGAAAATTCACACCCTAAGCCCTCGCGTGCCGAACTTTCTGAACCATAGGATTCAAAGATCCTAAATACGAAATAGGATCACGAACAGAACTCATCAGCCTACACCGTCCTTGGAGGTTACCAATTATAACTGCACTCAGAAACATATTAGGTCACTTGAGGAGCTTGTAGGTGGGTTATAAATGCAATTATACTTGGCTAATAAGCACCATGAACTCCAAGCAGAAGGGGTTTAGATGGGTTTAGGGGCTCGGGCCTACGGGATTTGGGGGGAGGGTATAGGCTTTTGGAGGTTGCTATAGTATAATTATGTAGGGGCCATAAGGGAAGACTATAAAAACAAATTCCGACCCCTGCATTAAACACCCTGGTGTCGAGGGCTTCTGGTGGGCTTCTGGTGGGTCAAACGGGGGGTTTACGAATAGGGCTTGGGGTTTAGGGTTTAGGGTTACGGGTTTAGGGCCGCTTAACTCTTGCTAACCAGGCTCTTTGAGAGATGTTTCGGGCAACTAAGGGGGCATGTTTAAGTCGTAGGGCTTGGGGCTTAGGGTTTAGGGGTTATAATTCGTGGGGCTCAAACACAGATCCCAGAAGTCCTCTAGGGCCTTAGGGTGCTCAAGGACCGACTTTACGAGGGGCCCTGACCCAGGCAATGTCCGTGATATTCTCGTCAGCCGGAATGACGCCGCCTGGCGAACGCATGGCAAGAAAGCTTAAACTCCCTGAGTCCTCAACCCTTGGAGCTAGTGGGGATCGGGCCGCGAGGCAAACACCAGCAAAGCTGGAGAAGAATGGAGACCCCTTCATTGCTTCAAGTAGGCTGAAACGGGAATTTTGACCTCAAGCAAAAGGGGAAGACATGGTACCAGACTGGGGATCGCTTGCCGCGCGCCTCAATCCTGATCCCAATAGGCCCTTCTGTAAGCAGTAAGCCCGAAACCCCAAAAACCCTAACCCCTAAACCCTAAATCCGAAATCCTTGTGTAAGAGCAGCTGCCAGGTGGTGCGGGGCCCTGGGGCACTTGTAGGTTCTTACGATGGGACAATGTAAACCCTAAAATGTAAACTGCAGGAGTCTACATATGGGGATTTACGATGCTAGGGGTGCCTTATTGGGGTCCGTAATATCAGGGGATCCTACCATATGAGGGGGTCTATATTAGTTAGGGGTCCCATATTTTCAGAAACCCTAAACCCTAAACCCATGTTTCGCACCTGCAAGAGCCCAACCCAAAACCCACCAAACAACACAAAAACAAAAACCTCGGATTTCGGGAAGTCGCTCTCCAAAACAGCACATCCATCTCACGCGGAAGGCGACATGCTGCTCACAAAGGAGCAGTGGCAAAGAAACAAGCTTTTTGAGGGTTTGTAAGGTCCATACTTGCAGGTTCATGGTACTCATCAACCATACTTGCAGGTTCATGATACTCATCAACCAATTACAAGTGTACATATGACTGTACTTTTCTTAGGGCACTTAAGGGGCTTATCAGTGGCTTAGAAGTGCAATTATACTTGGTGAATATCTACCATGTTACCATGAACCTCCACATACCCTAAACCCTAAACCCTAAACCCAAAACCCCATAAAACCTACCAGGACGGCGCCTTCCTCGGCCAAGCGGGCGCGCTCGCGCGACTCGGACCTGGGCATGGAAATGATCCGGGGGATCTCTGAAGTTTGGAAGATTGCTCCTAGAAATGATCCGCTGAAACCCACTGGGCCCCACTCAGCCCTAAACCCTAAACCCGAAACGCTATCCCTAAACCCGAAACCCTAGAAGGCTGAACGTTCCCAACGCCTAAGCCCAACGACGTTTTGTTCAGGTTGTGCTTCTGTCGGAATCCAAGAGACTTTGGGCCGTTTGGACCCTTGAATTCCTCTTCCCCAAGCACTCTGAGGGTTCAGGGGCTTAGGGTTTAGGGTTTAGGGTAGTTCGGGTTTGGTACTTCGGGTTTAGGGGCCATCTTGTCGGTTTAGGGTTTAGGGTTTAGGGTTCAGGGTTTAGGGTTTAGGGTTTAGGGTTTAGGGTTTAGGGTCCAGGGTTCAGGGTTCAGGGTTCAGGGTTTAGGGTTTAGGGTTTAGGGCTTCGTAAGGATCTCTCCAGAAGGCTGTGCCCCTCGGGGCTTCCTTCACATAGCTATGGCCTCTGGAGTTCTGCAGAGAAGGAGGCTTCAACATCCCCTTTTGCTTCAGAACGTTTGGGTTGTGGGTTCGCCCTAAACCCTAAACCCTAAACCCTAAACCCTAAACCCTAAACCCTAAACCCTAAACCCTAAACCCTCAACCCTACTAAACCCTAAACCCGACACCCTACACCCTAAACCCTAAACCCTAAACCCTAAACCCTAAACCCTAAACCCTAAACCCAAACCCTAAACCCGAAAGCCAGCCCAAGCCTTACAACCTCTACACCCTGAACTCCCGATGCGAGCTGAGGCGGCCGCCACACGTGCATTCGGATGGCCTGCAGGACAGGCCAATCTACTTGGAAGAATGCCCTCGCCCAAACCCTGAGCCCCAAAACCCAAAACCCGAAACCCTCAACCCTAAACACCTAAATCACCTTAAACCCTAAACCCTAAACCCTCAAGCCTAAACCCTAAACCCTAAACCCTAACCCTAAACCTTAACCTGAACCGCGAACCCCAAACCCGCCAGAAACACATGGCAGGAGTTGGTTTTCGATTTCATAGGTGAGTTTGGGGTTGCTAAGGGTTTGCTCGAACCCCATACCCGCTTAAGCCTTCTTACCCGACGTTTTCGAGATCACTCTGTAAAGCTGCGCAGCAGCACGCGCGCCTGCAAAGGGGTTTACGAATATTTCACACCTCAAGTGCTTTACAGGCGCTTCTGCTGCTGGCATTTGCGCGCGTAGGAACTTTAGCTGTCCTCACATCGTTTGGGGTTTTCTTCTCAGCCGTTGGTCCAATCCTGCTAGTCGCAACGCATTAGCGCGGAACCGCCCCAATGCTCACGTTATGCCAGCCTGGGAATTTCTCCCGAAATAGTATAGCTCGTCTCCTCCCCTCTTTTCTCCTCTTCTTCTTATCGGCCTGAATTCACATAATTTCGTCTCGCATCCTCACGCGGAGCTCAGCTTTCAGATCGCGGTGGACATTGCTTCGAGGCTCGCGTGGCTGGCAAGTGACCTGCTGTAAAAAAACCGCTAGAACCCCCTGAGCCAGAAAAAAACCCAAATACAGACCCGAAGCAAACATGAAATCTCAGTTCGTCAGCGATCAACCCAGTAGGGTTCTCTTGCGTCTCCTGGACTCGGGGATACGGGCTGCCTCTTACTTTGCGAGGCTTCTCAACACAAGGACCGACCCGAAGCCCGGAAAACCCCAAATTGGGTTGTGGATCTTGGGTGTAGGCCCGGGGGCACCCCCGCCAGAGTGCCCATAGGGCTTGGGGTTGAGGGTTGAGGGTTTAGGGTTTGGGGTTTAGAGTTTAGGGTTTAGGGTTTAGGGTTTGGGGTTTAGGGTTTAGGCTTTATAGGCTTTATAGGCTTTGGGGTGCATTGCAAGAGCTTATCGGGTACTGCGTTTCCCCGGAAGCACAACTGGCCGACCCTTGTCGGGCTCACAGTTTTTTCGGGGCTTTCTGCCAAACTTACCCTAAACCCTAAACCCTAAACCCGAAACTTCGGGGGGCCTTGTAGTCGGCGAAGAAGTCGTACTCCACTGGCAGCAGGCAGTGTGCCTCAACGTCGGCGAGGCTGCAGCTTGACAGGTCGATTGGGTTTAGGGTTTAGGGTTTAGGGTTTAGGGTGTAGGGTGTAGGGTTTAGGGTTTAGTGCTCATCAGGGTGGGTTTGGGTTTTGGGCTTTGGGCTTGGGGCTTGATAGGGTTCAGGGCTTTCAGACTCATACTCTTGTCTTGGACGGTTCTAGGGTTTGGGGTTTCACATTGAGATGATTAACTCGCACCAGTCTGATAGAACCCATGATACCCTAAACCCTAAACCCTAAACCCTAAACCCTTGATGCGACGCGAAGTGTGCTAAACCGCCCCTTCACAAGATCGACACTTCTGCGGCTGCAAGTGGCGATACCCCTCTGAAGGCACTCCAAGGGCTGAGGGACCAGCGTTCGACAAGTTCCGCTAAAAAAACCTAAACCCTAAACCCTAAACCCTAAACCCTAAACCCTAAACCCTAAACCCTAAACCCTAAACCCTAAACCCCCCCAACGCAAGCTAGCACCCTCCAATCCACAACTTGTTTGCTGGAACTCTACGGCCCTAAACCCTTTAAACCCAAGACCCCAAAACCCACAACCCCATGACCCTACAACCCTAAACCCTATAACCCTATAACTCTATTCTAGCTCTACAACCCCATAACCCCATAACCCCATAACCCCATAAACCCATAACCTCATGACCCTATTTCCTTGTAACCTTCTAACCCCACAACCCCAAAACTTTAAATCCAAAACAAAATAATCCTAAACCCTAAACTCTGAACCCTGAACCCTAAACCCTAAACGCGACGTAAATCACAACGGAGTGGATGCCTCGGATGCATGCGGCCACACTGCCGGCACGGCAGAGTGCCGGCCTGTGCAAGAGGTCTCTGCTGTGGTAAGGTTTAGGGTCTAGGGTTTGGGGTTTAGGGTTGAGGGTTTAGGGTTTAGGGTTTTAGGGTGTTAGGGTTTGAGGGTTTTAGGGTTTTAGGGTTTTAGGGTCTTAGGGTTTTAGGGTTTCAGGGTTTATAGGGTTTATAGGGTTTATGGGGTTTACGGTTTCGGGTTCTGGCCACCATCCCTGGTCCCAGACATGATGGTTGCTGAGGTTGTGGCGGCTTTTGGGCAGCACTGCTTCCACACAGTTGTAATTTGGCTTCACTTAATCCCTGTTCCCCTAGGAAGAAAAAAGGATCCTTTTTGTTTATATATAAGAAAGCCCATAACCCAAAAAGTAAAAAGGATCCCTAACACTGATTTAGTTCAGGTCAGGGGATGTGTGTTTGTAGGGTTTAAGGTTTACGCATCGAAGCAGACCCCTCTGGCTTGCAGAGTTGAAATGCTCCTGCTTTGTTGCAACCATGCACAGTTTGGGATCACGCGAAGCGGGCGCTCCAAGTGCATTTTTGCTGCAACTGTTGCGGTAAGGGACAAAACAGCGCCAGCTTTGAGCAGCAACCCAAAACCTGAACCCTGTGAGCCTAAACCCTAAACCCTAAACCCCTGTGAGCCATCCACTCTCGGCTGTCCAGCAAGAATGTCAGGGATTTTGTCTTCCACCTTAGACCGAGGAGAAACTGAGGAACAAAGACGGTGCCCTTCTTGACAAAGAGGCTGTGAAGGGAAACCTAATGAAGCCCCTAAACCCGAAACCCTAAACCCTAAACCCTAATGAAGCCCCAAAAAGGGAAAAGGGCCTCCTCTGGTTCCTGTAGACCCAGCATTCGCAACTCCAGCCCGTGAACCCAAACACCATGCTGCGGCTTGAAGTGCGAACCCTGAACCCCTAGACCGCAAAACCCAAGTTGTCAGTCGAAAATCCCAAATCACGATTAGAATAAACACGCCGGTTTTCCACAAAACCCTATAAACCCAAAACCGCCACAGGGGGTCTCTCTCCTTAGTAGCCCAGTAAACATATTAGAATAAGGGCACCATTTGTTTGGTTGGTTACTCTACAAGGGAAACCAGAACGAAAAAACAAGGGTACCACTGGACTAGCCCTAAACCCTAAACCCTAAACCCTCAACCCTAGACGGCCCCCGGTACAATCCTGGGAGGTTTTGGCTGCAAGCCGAGATCAGGTGATCGGAAGGGTGCAATGCTACTAGTTGAACCCTAAACCCTAGAACGCTAAACCCTAAACCCTACACCCTAAACCCTAAACCCTAAAACCCTAAACCCTAAACCCTAACCCCCCCCCCAAAAAAAAAAAAATATATATATATATATACATATAACATTTTCCTGATAAGGCCTATATAGGGACTATGATCTCTCACTTTCTTTGGTTTGTTTGGGGGGGTGGGTGGGTGAGGGGGGGGGGGGTGGGGCTCTTAAGCAAAGAGTAGAATTTTGGTGTAAGGGTGACAGGTTTGGGGGCTATAAGGGGCTGAGGATGGCTTCCAGGCTCACTGGTGTTCAGACGGCCGCCACTCCCGCAGCAGGTCCACATGACTCTTTAGGGTTTAGGGTTTAGGGTTTAGGGTTTAGGGTTTAGGGGCGCAATCAAATTGCTGTGATGCCACTGCCTCTCCAGCACCTCCAGATGAACCTGATGCCATTGCCTCTCCAGCAGGTCCAGATGATGGTTCTGATGCCACGGCGTCTCCAGCGCCTCCAGATGGCTGCGACACCGTTGTTCGGAAAAACCACAAGCGGCGTACTTCCTGAAACATGCGCACCCCTCATGATAGCCGGCTATATATAGGTATACATATATATATATATATATAGATAGTACCCTTTTTGGGGGGTCCCTTTAAGGGCATTCTATTCTAGTTGGAGTATGTTATAGGAGTACCCCCCCCCCCCCCCCCCGATTTTGGGAAATCCCCATATCATGATCCCTCAAATTGGAGCCCTTTAACCCCTGAACCTCAAGCCTCCCAGCTCCAAGCTCTAAACCCAAAACGAGGGACAGTACATCCTAAACCCCCAAATAGAAGACCCCATAAACCCTAGAAGCTCTAAACCCAAGTGGCGAACACCCGCAACCCTAAACCCTAAACACGAAACCCTAAACCCTAAACCCGAAAGCCCCAAATGGAAGCCCCCCAGCCTCGTCTTGCGCGTCGGAACATCCGCGGCCAGGGGCGCTCCGCCCCTCGACCCCGAGCTTGCGGTTTTGGAGGGACGTCGGGGTTTAGGGTTTAGGGTTTAGGGTTTAGAGTTTAGGGTTTAGGGTTTAGGGTTTAGGATTCAGGGTTTAGGGTTTAGGGATGTCGGGGGTTTAAGGTTTATGGGCTTTAAGAGTTTTAGGCTTTAAGGTTAGGGTTCAAGGTTTATAGGGTTTAAGAGTTTAGGGTTGAAGGTTTATAGGGTGGAAGATTTTAGGGTTTAGGTGTGGGTTTTAAGGTTTGTAGGGTTTAAGAGTTTAGGGTTTAGGGTTTATAAGGTTGAAGAGTTTAGGGCTTAGGGGTTTCAGGATTTTTGAAATTAGGGTTTAAAGGGTTTAAGAGTTTAGGGTTTAGAGGAACTTCTGAATTTCTGAGTTTAGGACTTATAGGGTTAGAAAGATATGGCAACAAAGCGCATGGCTATGGCAAACTGACGGGCACCATTTCGGGGCCTACATTGAGCCCTTCTGCCACCAGCCAGCTGTACTGCCAGCACATTCAGAGAGGCAACAGTGTGAAGTGCTATGGGCAATACATCCGTCATTTCTTGTGGAATTGGAAAGTGTGTTGAATTGCGAACGTATAGTGACATACAAAGCCTAAAGCCTAAACCCTGATGACATGCCACAGGGATGCTAGCTTTTGGCGTCCGGGCCTGTAGCAGCCCAACCCCGAGATCAACATCTGGAAAGCCCTCGTAAAAAAAGAAACCCAAAAGCCCTACTACAGAATAGTTACTAATGGTATTGCCTTATGGCCCCTTTTATAAGTATACTATAATGACCCCCAAAACACCGTTCATATTATTAAGGCCCCGATATTACAGTAGCATTCTTGGGTTCCTAGGGTTTTTAAGGGTTGCTAGGGTTCTTCGGGTTATTGGAGTTGTTGGGGTTATTGGGGGTATTTGGGTTCTCAGGGTTATTGGGGTTGTTGGGGGTTATTGGCGGTATTTGGGTTGTTGGGGTTATTGGGTTTATCGTGGTTGTTTGGGTTTTTGAAGCTATTGGGCCGATTGGGGATGTTTTGGCTGCATTCCAAAATCCTAAGACACCTGCCTTGGGCAGAAGTTGGTTGGCCACGGGCACGGCCGCGGCAGCAGGCCTCGGAAAGTGTCGTTGGTTCAGGGCTTAGGGTTTAGGGTTTAGGGTTTAGGGTTTAGGGTTTAGGGTTTAGGGTCCAGGTTTAGGGTTTAGGGTTTAGGGTTTAGGGTTTAGGGTTCGGGATGTAAGAACGTGACCCTAAGCCCAAACGAGCACTGCAACCATGCACGGAGCAAGGGACTCACAGCGCCCTACACAGCTTACCGCAGAGTCAATCCCGTGATGCAAAACAGGTTTAATTTTAGGGGTTTAGCGACTTGCGGGCTTTAGTATGGGTTGGAGGTTTTGGGTTTAGGGTTTGGGGTTTTAGGGTTTAGGGTTCAGGGTTTAGTAGAAATTGGATAGGGTTCAGGTCCGGAGTTTTGGGGGGTCTTGGCGGGTATTGGGGGGCTTTGGGGGGTTTTTTGCTTTTGCTTTTTGATGTAATTTGGGGAGGTTTTGTCGGGTTTGGTGGGGGGTGGGTGGTTTGGGGTGTTTGGAAGGGTTTTGTTGGGGGCCGTGTGGGGTTTCCCTGAAAGCCATGCTTTTGTCTTAATTTGAACTGTGAAGGATGAAGGATTATTGCACGAGCTGCTCGTACTGAAACGCGTGCAATTTCCATTTATCCTGGCCTTGACAGTTTAGGGTTTAGAGTTTAGGGTGTAGGACGTTAAGGCTTAGGGCAGACATTACACAGCGGGATCGAAGCCTCAAGCCCTCAGAACCAAGACTCCTATACAAGATCATCGAAACCTACAAACCCTAAGAACCCAATACCCTTTAACTAACCAGTTAAGGGTCCCTATACCTTAAGTAAGGGTATTGGGCTCTCTGGGAAAGAGCAGGCTACGGGCGGGCTATGGGGGTTGACCGAAGAGTAGGCCATGGGCTTCTTGCGGACCTCAAAAGCCCCAAACCCTAAACCCTAAACCCTAAACCCTAAACCCTAAACCCTTACCCCTAAACCCTAAACCCTAAACCCTAAGCCCGAAACCCATCCCCACGGATGGGTTCAGGGCTGTCAACCGGCGTCGGCGCCGAGCAGATCCCCATTCTGCCAAACCGGCTCAGCGGATCGTCAGGTTCGGGGTTTGGGGTATAGGGTTTAGGGCTTAGGGCCGTAATCCCCTTTGTAGCATTGTTGAGTAACTGTCACAAAGGGTCTTAAGGTTGGGTTTACAGGATTTCCAGGGCGTAATGAGTAAATTAGGGTGCTAGGGCCTCACCTGAGTTCCGGGCTGTTGCTCGGCTAGTGCTCAGGGTCAGGGTTCAGGGTTTAGGGGTTTCTGGGGTGGTGAAAGGTTTATGGTTCAAACCTGGTCTTGGGGCAGACGGCCTATTCTGGGGCTCTCTACGAGACTCGGCTGCTTCCATGGCTAGAGGGTGCAGACAAAGGACCCCCTAAACCCTAAACCCTGAACCCTAATCCCTAAAACCCCAAGCCCTAAACCCTAAACCCTAACCCCCCCCCCCCCCCTTCTTCGCATTCCTCCGTAACCACGGCAGCCTTCCGCCGGCCGACAAAATGACGAATAGTGGAATCAGAAATGTGTAGGGTTTAGGGTTTAATTAGGGTCTAGGGCCCTCGATAATTTGACTATAATACCCCCCCCCCCCCCCCCCCCCCCCCCCCCCGAAACCCAACTCCAATTATTCGGGCTCCTGTAGCATGCCCCCCCCCCCCGCCACCCCAAAGAGCCCTGAGAAGCCGCTTATTTCGGGCTCCCATGCTACCACGAGGCCCTTTTTCGGTCTAGGGTGTAGGGTTTAGGGTTAAGGGTTTCCAAGAAATAAACCCTAAGACCAGCATAAGAAGGGACCTCGAAGTGGGAGACCCTAAACCCCCAAACCCTAAACCCTAAGCCCTAAACCCCTAAACCCTAAACCCTAGACCCTAGACCCTAGACCCTAGACCCTAGACCCTAAACCCTAAACCCTAAACCCTAAACCCTAAACCCTAAACCCTAAACCCTAAACCCTAAACCCTAAACCCTAGACCCTAAACCCTAAACCCTAAACCCTAAACCCTAAACCCTAAACCCTAAACCCTAAACCCTAACCCTAAACCCTAAATCCTCCCCATGTGCATCTGTTCCAAGGGTGCCTGCCACGAAGCGCAGGTCGCATCCTCCCAGTTTACAGGGTTTCTTCAGGGTTTGTTTAGGGTTTAGGGTTTAGGGTTTAGGGTTTGGGGTTTGGGGTTTGGGGTTTGGGGTTTGGGGTTTAGGGTTTTTCGGGTTTTAGGGTTTAGGGGTTTGTTTAGAGTTCGCTTGATGTCTACAGGATTCCTAGGTGTCTTTTTCTGAGCCGGGGGGCTTTTTTGGTGACCTCCCCCACGGCCGCTTGAGGGGATCCCAGCGCACTGAATCTAAGCGTACTTACATGGGTCCCTTCATATGGGCCTGTAAACAGGAGGCTCCTGATATACCCTAGAAAACCCAAGGGCCTATACTTCAGAACCCTTTAAAGAAGGTAAGGGCCATAGAGCTCCCTACCAGCCCAGGGGAGACAAGAGATGAGAGAACCAGGGAAGCCATAGCCCTCAACCGTGATGTAACCCCAGGGGGGAAGGAGGGCCCTCACTCCCTCAATGCCACTTGGAGGTTCAACCCTAAACCCTAAACCCTAAACCCTGAACATGGGCTACTGTAAAAAAAGTCCGCCTGTTCTGAAGCAGAAGAACAGCAGGCCTGCGAATGCCAGCCCGCCCCCATCTGCTGCAGCACGTGGCCGAAACCTGCATCCGCTTGGGCAGGTGGGTTTAAGGTTTGGGGTTCAGGTGCGGTCGAGAGTCGAAAGACCAACACTTTCAGACAGCAGTTGTTGGGGTACTTGTCCAGACTGCGTTTAGGGAGTCCTTTTTTTTTGAATAGATGCTGATTGCATAACCCGTGAGGGAACTCTTGGGGCGGATCTGGGCGCCCTATGAAAATTCACGATGTACATGGGTTCGTTAAGGGGTTGCAAAAAAGTGTGTAGCACTTCAGATCCTACATTCCACTCCTGCAAAACAAAAAATATCGAAGCCGCAAGCCCTCAGTGATGAGGACCCCCTTGTGGTTGAAGCTCAATGTCTGGAAGTTTACGACAACAAGGGACCCCTATAGACCCCAAATGGTAGGATTCTCCTGGACCCCAATACGGTGCCCACAAGTTCGGAAACCCCCCATGTTGAAACTAAACGACAAAATCGCAAACCCGAAGCCCTAAGCCCAAACCCTAAACACACAATCCTGCTGAAAGCCGAGCCTGCAAACCTCTGGGCGGTTTACATGGGTCCGTGAAGTGGGCCCCTTAATGGGGAACCCTTAACCCCTGCTTATACCCTGCAAAAGCACTAAACCCCAAAAAAGCAAAACCCAAAACCCGAGCCCAAAACCTAACACCCTAGTCCAAACCCTCCCAAACCCCTAAAACCCGAAACTTCCCTTAGATCATACCCTATAAAGCTGAAACCAATCCGCGCACCTCGCTGTGCCAAGGCGCCGGCTTTGGTGCAGCCAGAAGGCGTCCTTCAAGGGGGGTTTAGGGCTTAGGGTTTAGGGTTTGGGCTTTGGGGTTTCTTGGCTGGCAACCTCCCCAACCTCCCAAAACCCCTGAAACCTAAACCCTAAACCCTATAAAGCCCTATACAAACCCAGTTCGTCCCTATAAACCCCGGTAACCCAAGCCCTCAGGCGAGCTAGGGCCTCTAAAGCGTCTATTAAACCCAACGAAAGCCGAAAGAACCTTAACATATGAAAAGCCTATAAGACCATAAACCCTAGTAAAGCCCTATAAATGAGATAATTTACCCCACAAGGCCCTGCCCCCCCAGAAAAACAAACAAAGGACCCGCAAAGCCAGGGCCGCTGCCAGCCAGGGTTGGTCCGACCGGCCCAGATGCTCGGCGATGCGCGTCTGATCCAGGCGCCCTCGAGTTTGGTGTTTTGAGGGAGCGGGAGGGCACTCAAAACCCTCAACCCTAGAAACACAGAGCTTATAGAGTTTACTTCAATTCGGGTTTAGGGTTAGCTGAGGGCTTGGGGTTTAGAGTTTCGGGCTTGCGAGAGTAGATAGTTGTGTTTCTTCTTTACGAGGTTTTCTGAGAAGAAAAACTAAGAAAAAGGCTTAAGAAACCGAGGGTGCAGGGCCTAGGGCACGCGAACGCGCGCTCAGGCTTACACGCAAGACGCCCAAACTGCCGTAACGAATGTTCAGGGGCACTATTTTCAAGTTGGTGCCTATGTCATCAACAACAGAGCTTGGGGTTTCGGGTTCATATAGGGTTTAGGGCTCAGGGTTTAGTTGCGGGCGGCGGGGGGGGGGGGGGGGGGATGGATAAACATCGGGCGGTAGGGAGGAGATCCAAGCGACAGAAGCATCAATCTCTGCCGTCGCCTTCGGCAAATATCATACAACAAAACCCAAAGCTGGAGTTGACAAGACCCAGTTAGAAAATGGCTTATAAGAAAACCCAGTCTTGTTTTTAGAACTATTATTAGAAGACTTAAGGGTCAAGAAAGTTCCTGCAAAAGACCAAATAATGAGAAGATAGGGGCCAAAGATGATTAAAGACTGGGCCCTTCACAAATATGTTTCTTATGGGGGGCTTTCTACCCCATCTTTAATCAACATGTGTTGAGTGAAGTCAAAAAAATAGAACTGAGAACAAATGATCGAACGAAGTGAATGAGCCGTGCGTTCGCTTCACTCCTTGCGCTCTTGTATTCGCTCCTTATCATTTGTTTCATTGTCGTGCGTAGAGACGGGAGAGAGGGAGAGAGGGAGAGAGGGAGACCAATGAAAAGACTCGTTTGTAGAACTTGTTTGCCCCACTTTGTTGCATTCTTTTCTTTTCCCTTTCTAGCTACAATCTCATCGCAGGCTCACTCATTCTTTTACTAGTATGCCTGCGCAATGCTAACTCTAAGCCCCCCAGAAAGGGAAAATTCGTGCCCCAGGCCACTGCACCGGAAAAAAGGTAAAACAAAACAGATAAAGTTTAGGGTTTAGGGTTAAGGGTTTAGGGTTGAGGGTTTCGTCAAAAGCGCTACTCCGGCATAGCCTCGAAGCCATGAAACTAGGGCATGTCCGGAAATAGTGGCACCCCCAAAAGTGTAGTACTCCTTACTACGGGAAGCCCCAAGAAAGGCTACCCTAAACCCTAAACCCTAAACCCTAAACCCTAAACCCTAAACCCTAAACCCTAAACCCTAAACCCTAAACCCTAAACCCTAAACCCTAAACCCTAAACCCTAAACCCTAAACCCTAAACCCCCCGACCTGTGGCCATCTCCCCCGCCATCTTGTTGGTGAGGCTCTCCGAGGGTTGCAAGATCATCACCTAGAGGTTTTGACCGTTGCTGGGGAGGTTCTTGAAGCATGGTAGGGTTTAGGGTTTAGGGTTTAGGGTTTAGGGTTTAGGGTTTAGGGTTTAGGGTTTAGGGTTTAGGGTTTAGGGTTTAGGGCTTAGGGTTTGGGGTTTGGGGTTTAGGGTTTAGGGTTTAGGGTTTGGGGTTTGGGGTTTGGGGTTTAGGGTTTAGGGTTTGGGGTTAGGGGTTTGGGGTTAGGGGTTAGGGGTTAGGGGTTAGGGGTTTGGGGTTTGGGGTTTGGGGTTTGCTGGAGCATGTAGGGGTTTAGGGTTCAGGGGTTATTGCAGCATGGAGGGGTGTAGGGTTCAGGGGTTACTGAAACAGGTAGGGTTGCGGGGTTTAGGAGTTGGTGCCTAGTCTTTTCGAAACAGATGTGCCAACTTGAGAGTCAGTTGCTTGACTTGGGAGGTTCATGGGTAGTCGTATGCAGGCTATAGGGCAGGAGCTACAGCTGGCTTATAAAGCTATAGCCTTCTATGGGCTATTTGGGGCGCTCACAACCCTCTACACATGGAGACCCTAAACCCTAAACCCTAAATCCCAAAATCCCCTAAACTCCCACCCCCTCCCCGCCCCGGCTCCACGAAACACAGGCCAAGCTCTGACACCCACCCCCCCCCCCCCCCCCCCCGGCTGAAAAAAATAACCCTAAACCCCAAACCCTAAACCCCAAACCCTTAACCCTTAAACTCTGAACCCTGTACCCTAAACCGGGGGGGTACGAAAACCCTCCCAACTCCCGAGTTGGCCCATGGATCTTTGAGCTTCTGGCGCCAGTGTTGATACCCGGGTGCTGCCTGCGCTCGGTGTGCAGAGTTTTCGGGGGGGAGGGGAGGGTTGTTGTTGCGCTGCGGGTAGTGTTCAGGGTTTAGGGTTTAGGGTTTAGGGTTTAGGGTTCAGATGAGCGCACTCTTCAATCCAGATGCAATTCCACTGAGGCCCGCATAGGGTTGTCCCACAGGGGGCCTTCTCAGTGTAGGACTTCATGGACGAGAGATCCATGACTCCAGTGCGGCCCGAAAAGGGGGGAGGGTTGAGGGTTCAGGGTTTAGGGTCGGTGCTAGATGACGGTTTTGGCTCAAGATATGACAAGCCAGTAGACGAAAGCGCGTACCGAAGAAAACGATCCTTTGGGGTTGTGTGCCTCTTTGTGGCTGAGAGTTCAGGGTTTAGGGTCGGTGCTAGAGGTGCATTTATCGGCAAACAAGCCAGAACCCTAAACCTTAAACCTTAAACCCTAAACCCTAAACCCTAAACCCTAAACCCTAAACCCTAGACCTGAGAGCCTTTTGGGCGCTATATCCCAGAGCCCTTGCTTCTGGGGCTTTGGGGATTGCTTTAGGACATAGGGTTTACAGGGTGTAGTGTTTAGGACAAGCCCTGTATACTTCTACCACCTCAAGTATCCGGTGAACCAATGACTGAAACATATGAGAAGATGCTGACGGGGTTAAGGGTTGAGGGTGTGGGGTCTAGGGCCCCTAAACCCTGAACCCCAAACCCCCTAAACCCTAAACCCCTAAAACCCAAAACCCTGAACCCGAAAGCAGACGCCTCAACCCCAAAAACGCGCCTGTACTTCACTCGGCCGCCGTCAAATTCCGTGGTGCCATGCACGGAGTATGGGTTCAGGCCCGAGGCGAAGGTGTCCTTCATCGGGGAGGGTTCTCTAAGTTACGGTCTTCTTTTGGGGGGGTAAAACCCTAACCCCTAAACCCTAAACCCTAAACCCTAAACCCTAAACCTACACCTTATAAACCCTAAACCCGAAACCCTAAACCCTGCAGGTTCCAGATTGGAGTAGCAACTCCCAAAAGGATCACAAGTTAGTGAGCAGCCCGTCTGATGATGGTGGGATGGCAGGGGCTCAGGGGAGCACGAACCTGGGATTTAAGGCCTTCTGGCGTCACTTGGGGATCTCGGGTTTTGGGTTTACGTTTCTGGGCTTTGGGTTTAGGGTTCCCGGTTTAGGGTTCCGGGTTTTGGTAGCTCAAAATCTGCGCTCTAGTCGCGCACGATGGCGCAACTTAAGCTCCCCACATGGATGTAACCCGCCACCCTACCCTCAGCCTAAAGCCCTTTAGGGCTTAGGTTAGGGTCTTTATGTGCCAATGAAAGGATCGTGGCCAGGTAGTGCCCAGTTTCCATACTTGCTTCGATGTACATATATATATATTTATATTTATATACTTATTTATATTTATATTTATATTTATATGCATATTTATATTCATTTATTTGTCTATATATATATATATATGTGTATGTGTGTGTATGTGTGTGTGTGTGTGTGTGTGTGGGTGGTGTGTGGTGTGTGTGTGTGGTGTGTGTGTGGTGTGTGTGTGTGTGTGTGTGTGTGTGTGTGTGTGTGTGTGTGTGTGTGTGTGTGTGTGTGTGTGGTGTGTGTGTGGTGTGTGTGTGGTGTGTGTGTGTGGTGTGTGTGTGTGGTGTGTGTGTGGTGTGTGTGTGTGTGTGAAAACAAGTTAACCTCCACGTCCGAAACCCCAAACCCTCACCTAATTTAGAAAGTACACGTGACCTACTTTCGTGTAAGTACAAGTACCAAACCCTATTTGGGGGCTTTTTAGGGAGTATATAGGGATTCTTGTGCCCAAATGTTGGGGCTGAGGGACTTTGTCCTGGAACCCAAAGACCTTACACCGCCTTAAACGTTTGAGCCCTTAACCCCGTAAAGCCCTCTTAAACCGTAAAACCCTGAAACCCAAAGACTCTGAACCTAAAACCCTAGACTAGAAGCCCTGGCAACCGTTCAAAAGAAATCTCCAGCTCGAACAGCTCGTCTACCGGGCCTGGGCGGGGTGGAGAGGGGGTGGTTTAGAGTTTAAGGTTTCCTTCTTGTTGTGGGCGTGGGGGAGAGGGACACGATAGGGGACTATAAGGGTTTCGGGCTTCTCTGAAAACTCAGGGCGACAAGGTGTTAGGGCAAAGCAGGCTACGTGACGGCGGTTTCGCAAGTCGTAAGCCATGCTGTTGATACGTGCAACCCTAAACCCTAAACCCTAAACCCCTAACCCTAAACCCTAAGCCCTGTAACCTAGGCAGCGTTCTGAAGCCGCAATCCTCACCGCCCCAAACCCTGCTGTCAGGGTCCACGTAAGTCAAAGAAGTCCCAGTTGGGTGGTCCTCACCCTGACCCTCAACCCTAAACCCTAAACCCTTTTGGGCGGGCTCCTTTTTGTATGGTGGTGTACGGAGAAAGGAACCTACGTCAGAGAACTAAAGCCCTAAACCCTAAACCCTAAGCCCTAAACAGAGTACACCTTATAGCCTTAGGTAGACCAGCACCCATATTAAAACAAGGGTACCCTTTTTGGGGTTTGGTTCCTTTATATGTTAACCTTGAACCATCAGGAACAAAAGGGTACCACAGGGCTACCAAGAACTCTAAACCCCAAAAGCCCTCAAAGCGCTAAACCCTAAACCCTAGCCCTAAACCCTAAACCCTAAACCCTAAACCCTAAACCGTAGACCCTAAACCCTAAACCCTAAACCCTAAACCCTAAACCCTAAACCCTAAACCCTAAACCCTAAACCCTAAACCCTAAACCCTAAACCCTAAACCCTAAACCCTAAACGTACGCCTTGTCGCTCTACTACTTCCGCAGTTCGAGCACCATCCGGAATTCCAGAGCTGACAGGCTGAGGGCTCGGCACCGGAACTCTAGGGAATCTACCTTGTACTAAACCCTAAACCCTAAACCCTAAGCCCTAAACCCTAAACCCTAAACCCTAAACCCTAAACCCTTTTGGGGTTTAAACCCTTGGGTTTTGGGGTCCCTTTTTAAGGATCCCTAAGGGAATAGAAGGGCCATATTAGGAGTATATCCAGTGGAACGTTTAAGGGTACAGCCTTAGGGGTACGAGCCTGAATCCCTTGAGGAACTCCCTCGAAACCCACCAGGTTTCGGGTTCTTAGGAACTCAGGCCAGTGCCGAGGAGGAGGGTATCCGCATCTAGGAACAGCAAGCGGTCGAAGGACGTCATGTTCCAGACCTCTTCTTCTTCGAGGGTTCAGGTTTTGTAGGGCTTAGGGTTGGGGTTCACTGTCCAGGGTCCAGGGTCCAGGGTCCAGGGTCCAGGGTCCAGGGTCTAGGGTCCAGGGTCGAGGGTTTAGGGTTGACCCTTAGCAACCCGCATTCAACCGCAGAGCCCCAAAGCCCCCAATCCCGAAACACCAGCAAACAATGTAAAACCTTAAAACCCTAAACCCTAAAACTTAAAACCCCTAACAAAAAGAGAAACCTTCTGCCGAAGACCCTTGATTCCGCTTGAGGACTCTGGCTTCGAGAGCTGAGCTTGAGGGGTTTTAGGGTTTAGGGTTTAGGGTTTAGGGTTTAGGGTTTAGAGTTTAAGGGCTTGTGGGTTTTTGGGCCTGAAGGGCTTGACAGCTTCTGGGCTGTAGGCTGCAAGGCTTTGAGTGCTTTAAGGCTTTGAGTGGCTCTGGGTACTTTAAGGCTTTAAGTCTTTAGGGCTTTAAGGGGTCTTGAAGCTGCGGATTTAAGGCTTCATCGTTTTCGGGCTTAGGGTCTTCGGATTTAGGGGTTCGGCTGAAGGTTCTGGGAGTTTCGAGGTTTAAGGGGGATAGGGTTTTGAGGCTCAGGGTGTACAGAATGCCACAACGAACATCTTATCCAAGCTCCTTCAAAAGCAAACTTTTTCGATGAGCCCCTTACCGGGGGCCCTGCAGACCCTAGATCATGGGTTTCCCTTCTACCCTACCCCCCCTAGCTTCGCCCCTTAAATAGACGTAATTATTGATTCTCCCTAAATAGCCTTAATTATGCGGGGAACCCAGGGGGGGTAGAAAAAAGGGGGGAAATAGGGGAACCCATGACTCCAATACCCCTTGGTGAAGGAATGTTCCTTGAACTGTTTAGGGATCCTTAGTATGATTTAGGGGCATTTTCTTTGGCTTAAGGGGTATTGGGGCATTTTGGGCTTGACGAGCCCAATGCATCAGATTGAGCCCTTTGCTACACAGGGCTGTTCTGAACCTGACAGAACCAAGAACCCGACACGCCAAAGAAAGCCTATAGCCCTGAGATGGCTGATGCCCTAGACCCTAACCCCAAACCCTGACAACCCTAGACCCTAAACCCTAAACCCTAAACCCTAAACCCTAAACCCTAAACCCTAAACCCTAAATCCCTAACCCCAAACCCTGAAAACCCTAGACAATGGCCCGACCAGGCTCCCGCGCAGCCAGCTTGATGGCGGTGGGGGCCTGGCAGCGTCAGGGGCGAGGATGTTGCGTTCCGAGGGCTGTCGGGAATTAGCGTAGGGGTTAGGGTTTAGGGTTTAGGATTTATAAGGTCCAGGGCCGTCTAGGGTTTAAAGGTTCTTTAGTTCTGTAACCCCAATTAACAGTCTACTGATCACCTACTTAGAGGACTTCGGGGACTCACAAGTGCTGTGATAACTGGGGTTAGAAGTACCTTGAACCTCTAAGTAGGGACTAGAGTTTACAGTTTAGGGTTTAGGGAGGGTGAAGCCATGAACCCTGAAATCGTAAAATTCTGGGTAGGTGGGCTTTAGGGCTTTAGGCTGTGGGGTGCAGGGTTAGCAGGTCTAGGACATAGGCCGTTGGCGTTACAGGGGACTTAGGTGTTTTGGACGCTAAGTTTTCCGGGTTTAGGGTTTGTAGTCTTGGACGTTAAGCGTTCCGGGTTTAGGGTTTGTAGGGTTTAGGGTTGGTTCAGGTTGTGCGACAAGGTTGGGAGCATTGTATCATATGAGGGAGCAGGGTTCAGGTTTGGCGGTTATTGGGGTGAAGGCTGTTCGGGATTAAGGTTTAGATGCATGCCAAGTCAAGAAGAAGCCTGATGGCCGCAACACAACAAGGGGCTTTACGTCCTGATTATAAGGGGATCCTACTGGAATCCTACTATTTGGGGTCTACATTAAGGGTCCCGTATTTTCGTAAACCCCCATAAGACTGAAACTCGAAACCCTAAACCCGAAACCCTAAACCGGCCTGAACCCTAAACCAAAACCCCAAAACCCTACTGAAGCTGCAGGGGCTGGGTGTCGGACGATCCCTCGCTCCAACCACCAGCTGTTGAGCTGCCTGTCTAGCACCGAGGGCCAAAACCCCATAAACCCGACAAACCCCCTACACAAACCCTTAATTAAAGTTTAGGCTTTAGGGTTTAGGGTTTAGGGTTTAGGGTTGAGGGTTTAGGGTTTAGGGGCTCTAAGCCTAACTTGGTAGACCAGTAGCCAGTAACCACATGATTATGAAGGTAGCCTGTTTTTTGGGAGGGGGGGGGGGGGGGGGTTGGTCACTGTATAAGGGAGCCTTGAACCAAAAAACAAGGGTGAAGGCGAACACTGGGCTACCAAGAATCATGAACACCCTTTGAATCCTATCAATCCCGTACATCCTTTGAAGACTATGGCCCCTGCCAAGAAGCCCCTCTACCTGGATAACGAAACCCTCCCCACACACTTTCAGGTGGCGGAGAATCAAGATGCATCTATAGGATTTGAGGGCTGCAAGGGCGAAAGGGTTATAGAGGTTAAGGCCTATAGGAGTGTAGGCTTTGAGGTCCAAGGCTTTAAGCCCAACATACGATTAGAGGCTCCTGGCGGCTTGGGCTGCTTTCGGGTTTACGGTTTAGGGTTCAAGGTTGGGGTTTGGGTTTCGAGTTTCGGGCCTAAACCCTAAACCCTAAACCGGCCCAAACCCTAAACCCTAACCCTAAACCCTAAACCCTAACCCTTGTAAGGCCACGAAATCCTACAGACCCTACCTAGGAGCTAGGCACCGGGCACGTCGTGATCTTGACCCTGCGCGCCGTAGGCCCCCAGGCCCTGCGACAGCAGGGTTTAGGGTTTAGGGTTTAGGCTTTAGGGTTTTGGGTTTTGGGTTTAGGGTGCACTAAACCCTCTGGACCCCGTCCAAACAAGGGGAACGGGCTCTCTAAGTTCTCTACATTGGGCTCCCTGGTCGCGTTGTGCTAGTTAGCCCAATCAAACAGATTCATCAGGGTGTGGGGTTTAGGGGCGTCCATGCGCATACAGAACTGAAACCCTAAACCCTAAACCGCACTTGTGGATAGGTCGAAATTAGGGGATGTCTGGGCCTGAAAGGGACTGTGAGGGTCGGCGGATCCTTCGGAAGGTGAACTTAGGAACTTAAGGTTCCTGGAGCTTTAGGGTTTAGGGTCTAGGGTTTTTAGGGTTTAGGGTTTAGGGCTTAGGGTTTAGGGTTTAGAGTTCAGGGTTTTGGGGGCAGGGGCTAGGATTAAAAAAGAAAAAAAACCGGACTCTTAAGCAACCTGTAAACATCCTTGAGCTTTGGACTCGTAAGGTCAAGGAGCCCCAGAAGCCCCACCGCCTTTTGTGGGGTTTAGGGTTTCGGGTTTAGGGTTTCGGGTTTAGGGTTCAGGGTTTAGGGTTTAGGGTTTCGGGTGTTTAGGTTGAACTTGTTCTGGAGAGTTAAAAGGACTGTGGACCCGAAGCTCCAAACCACAAAACCCCCAAACACCAAACCACCAAAACGCTAAACCCTAAACGCTGTAACTACCCAATCCCTAACCCCTAAACCCCAAGCCCCAAAACACTAAACCTTGGAAGCAACCAAGGGTGCTAAAGTTGCAGGCTTTTGCGCTTGCGTGAGGCCCCAAGGCTTAGGATTTCGGGCCACGGTTTGGGTTTGAGTTTAGGGTTTAGGGTTTAGGGTTTGGGGCTTAGGGTTTAGGGTTTAGGGTTTAGAGTCTAGGGTCTAGGGTTTAGGGTCTAATTAGGGTTGAGCGGCTTAGGGTTCAGGGGTTAGCGGTTTATAAGGGTTTAGGGTTTGAGTTCTCTGACACTCAGGAAAGTCACGAATTTGGGCATGTGCAAGTGCTCTCGACAACCCACAGCCCTTACAGGCCTATATAGTGGATACATCCATGGTTTAAGTTTTAGGGTTTAGGGATACTTTTATCGATCCCTCTTCTTTCTAAAATACTAGGCTGCCCAGAAACCTAGGCTTAAAAAGGGTACCCCTTTTTTGCTTAAAGGGGTTTATAAGGGAACCTATGCCCCCCAAAAAGGGAATAAGGGTACTACTGGGCATCCTAGAATAAGACACGACAAGCATCCGATGCAAGCACTCGGAAGCCGCCCCAACGTATCAGCGAAGAAGCAGTGTCAAGGCAAGCAAGCCTTTGTCGGCCTCTTGCACGGTCCACCCTAAACCCTAAACCCTAAACCCCAAACCCTAAACCCTAAACCCTAAACCCGGTTTTTTGAGGTGTAAAGGAGCCGCCAAAAGGTGCTGTACGCCAGGGCATCCATGCTGAGCCGCAGAATCGGATCTATCAAATTCAAAGGTCAAAGGCGTGCTGGTCATGTGGTTTAGGGTTTAGGGTTTAGGGTTTAGGGGTTTAGGGTCTAGGGC
This sequence comes from Symbiodinium natans, assembly GCA_905221605.1. Classification (NCBI taxonomy): domain Eukaryota; class Dinophyceae; order Suessiales; family Symbiodiniaceae; genus Symbiodinium; species Symbiodinium natans. The sequence continues at coordinate 463,945 of CAJNDS010002159.1, read as the reverse complement.
TTAGGCAGCCAGCCAAGCATCAAGGTGGTGTCGCCGGCTTTACACGACAGCACAGGGTAGCCTAAAATCCTACAACACCCCTCAAACCTGCAAATCTTAAGGCCAGAAACCTGTGAAAACGCAACCTGACGACAGAAACAGTGCCTGCGGAACGAAGGGCCCTCATAGTTTAACGAAAGGAGTGGTCCGCAAAACTCGCCATTGAGGGTTTAGGGTTTAGGGTTTAGGGTTTAGGGTTTAGGGTTCAGGGTTTAGGGTGTTCTCCAACTATTCCCAACTTTTGGGCGGGTCTTTGATGCTAGGGGGTGCCTTCAGAGCATCCGAGATCTCGACGAGGGATATGCCGTCCGCTCCTTCACATTTGGTAGGCTGCAAGGACACCGGCCAAGTCCAATATCTGCCACTCTTCCAACCATGAAAACCTAAACCCCAAACCCCGAACCCCAAACCCCCAAACCCTAAACTCCTAAACCTAAACCCCAAACCCGAAACCCTAAACCCACAAACTTCGGCCATCCTGGCTTTAGGGTCTGTCTTGGGGCCCTACACTTCTCGAAGCCTCCAACCTACTTCTGCTGTGGCCAACATAGCTTTAACTCCGAGATGTTCAGGTTTAGGAATAAGGGTTTAGGGGTGAGGGGTTAGGGTTGGGGTTTAGGGTACACTGAACTCTAAACCCTCTGCACCCTGTTAACTGCCTAAATCAATGAGCAGCGCTCGGCGAGATGGGCTGAAAACGTCAATAGCCAAACCTTCCGGACACCCTGAACAAGTACAGACGCTTGTGAACCGCAGTGGCTTTTTGCAATTCGATTCGGCGTTGCGGGTAGTTTATTATGTTATACCCACGTAGAATATGGTATTTTGTGCAGTTTATTGTACATGCTATAAGCACTATATATATATATATATATGCTGTATATATATATATATCATGCAGGGCATATAACGGGATAAACCCTTAAACCCTAAACCCTGAAATCCGAACTCCACAGGCTCAGCGACCGGCTCAGAGAGACGCTGGCTGCCTCAGGAAGGAGGCCATCCGTGATGACAACCTTAAGAGAGCGGAGTTTAGGGTTTAGGGTTTAGGGTTTAGGGTTTAGGGTTTAGGTGTTGAGTATTTAGGTGTGCTTGGGGTTCAGGGCCTAGGGTCTCGGAAATTTGGGGGGTTGAGTGTTAGTCGTTGCGGCGCTGGGCAAGTGCGACGAGCTACTGACGAGCTGCAACTCCAGTGGTCCAGGTTGAGAATAGCCAAATCGCGAATCCGCACTGATATTCTTGCAGCCCCCTAAACCCCTAAGCCCCTAACCCTGGCTCTGAGGCAAGCTCAAAGGGCCGCAGCCTTCTGCAGTGCTGCCTGGGTTTAGGGTTTAGGGTTTAGGGTTTAGGGTTTAGGGTTTAGGGTTTAGGGTTTAGGGTTTAGGGTTTAGGGTTTAGGGTTTAGGGTTCACCTAAACTCCCCCATGGAACATAATGGCTCCTGTTTAAGGGCTTGCGGCTGTTTTTGTTTCATACTTGGGGGTCCAGGTAGGGGTTCAATGGCTTTGGGCTTCCATGGGGATGTTTAGGGGTTAGAAAAGGGTTAGGGCTTACAGGGTTGAGGATTTAGGGCCTAGGAAGTTCAGGTTTTCTACTGGTCAGGGTCTTTGCGCTGTTACTTCTGGCCAGAGATACACATGGCCCTGACCAGAGCGTAGCTTCGCATCTCAAGAGGCACACCACAAAGAAAGTGCAACCTCCAAAGCTCACAAACCCCAACAAAAAGTAAGCCCCTAAACCCTAAACCTTGGGATGTTCCCCGATATACTAACAGCCCTTGATGGGGATTACAATAGGAGGTACAGTACTATTATCCCTATTAAGGACTGTTAGCAACCCTAAACCCTAAACCCTAAACCCTAAACCCTAAACCCTAAACCCTAAACCCTAAACCCTAAACCCTAAACCCTAAACCTGTCAAGTCGAGCTGCCGTGTGGAGAACGCCAAGGTACGGATTGCCTCGGCATGGAGCAGAACCTGAGGCAGCAGTTCCTTTCTTCTTTTTGTGTGTGGCTTTTTGGGGGGTTTAGGGTTTAGGGTTTAGGGTTTAGGGTTTAGGGTTTAGGGTTTAGGGTTTAGGGTTTGGGGTTTTTGGGGCTTGGGGTTTCGGGGTTTGGGGTTTGGGGTTTGGGGTTTGGGTTTGGGGGGTGGGGGCCGGGTGTCTGTGAAGGGGGCAGAGGGGTTTAGAGTTTAGGGCTAGCGTTGCGACTGGGGCGGCAGGGGGAGGGGGGTGATCTGGTGATCTAGGACTATGGCAGCTTTTCCATGTTTTTCCTTTTCAATTTTGTTGGGGCACTCGTATAGCAGTTTCCTGACTGATAAGTCAAAGTAAGGAAAACAGGTTCCCTACTTGAGAGCAACCGCAAGTTGTTGTCAGGAGGCGGCGTTTTGAGACGTTCAGACTTGTGAGTTTTGGGGCACTAGGACCGTTCGGAGTTCAACCCTGAAACCCTAAACCGGAAAGCATATAATTACCCTAAATTCGGATGGTGCTTGAACTTTGGGGGGCCTTTCGTTTGGTGTGGCACACCCCGGTCTGGGCTCTTTGAAAGCGACGGTGGCTGTGGGGAGTGTGGTTGAGGTCTGCGTTCTTCTGCAAGTTTATGTTGCGGGGTTCCCTGGCCTGGAAACAGTCTCATCCGGCGCTGAAACGCAGCTAGGCCATACCCACATGGTCACATGCCTATGCGCCAGAAAAAGTCCGCGAAACAACTGCTGCCCTGGCAAATACCCCTGATCATGCTCGAAGGGCCTGGTCCAATGGCGAGCCCTGCGCGAACAGCACGGTCACAAATCCCTCCCGCAACGCGCGCCTGGCATCGGCTCTTCGCAAGGATACGCCAGAACTTCGGGTGTAGGGTCCTCCCACTCTCAGCCTTAGAAACCCTTGACCCAACTTGTCACACCCTAATGTTGTACCCTGTTTAATACGTCCCCTAAACCCTAAACCCTAAACCCTACAACCCTAAACCCTAAACCCCCTTCCCTGAACAGTCGAAACCGACTTGAAGCTCTATTTGGTCGTGCCCACTTCCAAAAACAGCCACCAGATCCACATTGGCCGGGCGGACTTGTCTTTGTCAAGGGGGCCTAGACCAATCTTGAGCCCTAAGCCCGCAAAGCCGCTATAGACCTTAAAGCCTAAGCACTAAAGCCCTTGTAGACCTTAAACCTTAAGCCCTAAAGCCGCTATAGAGCTTAAACCCTAAACCCTAAACCCCCTAAACCCCCTAGACCGCCTAGACCCCCTAGACCCCCTAGACCCCCTAGACCCCCTAGACCCCCTAAACCCTCCAAAGCCGAAACCCGAAACCCGAAACCCGAAACCCGAAACCCGAAACCCGAAACCCTAAACCCTAAACCCTAAAACCTAAACCCAAGCCATGCCTGTCCAACTCATCGGACGTCAGCGTGAACTTGCCCAGGCGACGCGGCCGCTCATGCGCCTCGCGAGGTTTTACCTACCCTAAGGGTCTAAGGGTCCATGTTCTGTTTTTTGTAGAGTTTAGGGTTTAGGGTTTAGGTTTTAGGGTTTAGGGTATATACTTGGGCCTCAAAGGGGTTCCCTTTTTAGCAGCTTTGGGGCCCAAGTACATACTATGTGGGTACATGGACCCTTAGGGCTATAAGACACGCTTGACCTTCCCTGTGTGTTTAGGCTGTGAGGGCTTCTAGGTTTGTTGGGTGCTTCATTAGAGTTTAGACGCCTTCAGGGCTCCTAAACCCTAAACCCTAAACCCTAAAGCATGAACCCTAAAAGGGTTTCTGGTTCATATACCATGCTGGGGATCAGTCTGGTAGCGTGGGGTGAACGATCCCATTCTTCGGGTCATTGGGTCCCACAAAGGTTTTATGTTTAGGGTTTAGGGTTTAGGGTTCTTGGTGCTTGTCGGTGGCCTTGTTTGCTTTCTTCCCTTCTCCCCCCCCCCCCCCCCCCGTTTCTTAGGGGCACGGTTCCACACTTATCCAGTGTCACCCTCAACCCTAAACCCTCAACCCTGATCACTGCGCAACTTCTCCAGACACATTTTCAAGTCATTCAACCCGCAGCACATGCTGCTGCTTCAAGGGAAAGAGCAAACACCCAGCCATCAGGCTTGCTCATCAACACCTAAGGGTTAGGGTTTAGGGTTTAGGGTTTAGGGTTTAGGGTTTAGGGTTTAGGGTCTAGGGTTGAGGACCCAGCCTTGTTTCAGGGGTTGGGGCGTAACCAAAGACGCCTCAACCACTGCAGAGATAACATACTTTGTGGCACAACTATCAGCAAAACAACCTCTGCCGGAAGAAGCAATTGCCTTGCCTGTGCGTCGGTGTTTTGGCACCGGCAGGGGCCGAGGCGAGGCCCGCCGCTCAAGAGCTGAATCGATTTCAGCACCATCAGCTTGCAGGGCGATGCTTCTCGTTGACGGCGCTGCTTGAACTGCTTGGTTGTGCACGAAGATCCCAGTGAATGAAGAGGAGCAGGGCCGCACAGTTGCAGGAGGTCGTGGTGTAGCACTTTCATCGCGGCCACCTTCCATCCCAAAAAGGCTGGTGCTACTGCTCTAACCAGAACCTAAAACACTACGCCCTAAACCCTAAACCTCAAACCCTAAAGAGATGTTTTGCCAGCGGGTTGGGGATTAGGCTTTAGAATCCTAAAAACCCTAAACCCTCAACCCTAAACCCTAACCCTAAACTCTAAACCCTAAACCCACACACCCCTCCTCCTCCCAGCGTTCGGCATACGGAGCAAGAGATGCCCAGCGTTGGCGCCAGGTCCTCGTGGTGCTTGGGGGGTTTAGGGTTTAGGGATAGGGGTGTGTGGGAGGGTTGTTTGGGATTTACATGGGGGATTGAGTTTTAAGTTGGAGTTCGGTTTCAGATTTGGATTGAGGGGGGGGGGGGGGGGTTCTGCTTCACGGCCGGTTCATGCGCTGCATTGAACACCAAATAAACCTTTGCGGCTCACTTAACAAACCTTTTTTCGACGGGTTCGCTGAGTGCTGTTTGTTGTGAATCGGGGTTTACACGAGAATCGAATCCCTGCAGGTTTCGGGTTTCGGGTTTAGGGTTTAGTGTTTAGGGTGTAGTGTTTAGCGTTCAGGGTTTTGGGTTCGGGTTTTAATTACTGGGGCATCCTGGCAAGCCTTAAAACCAAAGAACGTGCAGGGATGTGGGTTGTTGGGATATCGGGGTCGGGCAATTGGCATGCCTCTTGGGGCAACCTTTTTACTGGCCCTAAACCCTAAACCCTAAACCCTAAACCCTGAATCCTAAGCCTTACAGCTGCCCTGGAATTCTGGGGGTTGAGGCTGTTAAGGTTGCGAGGGCTTGGGGGTTGAGAGTGAGTGGAACCCTCGAGGCCCTAAACCCTAAGGTAGCCCAGTAGCCATAATGAACAAATCGCGCGCTCTTTGCTGTTGGCAACTTTTTTTAAGGGAACCTTGAACCACAAAAGGTGGGCAAAAGGGCACCACTGGGCTACCAAGCAGGGGCCTTAAGTTCTAGGAAGATTTCAATCAACATACCCCTACCTCATACCCCTCAACCGATGAACGGAGAGTGTAAGGAAGGATTCTACCATACCCCTTAACTTCTTTAAAAGGGGTATACCCTAAACCCTAAACCCACCCCTTCATTTCTTTAAAGGGGTTCGCCCAAGATCTCTTAGATACGTCTGGTGGGCTTTGGGAAGGTGTCCTGGAAGGGTCCATGGCCAGGAAGCGCGACCGAAGCCAAACGCTGTGAGCACCTGCAAACCCGAGCAACCCTAAACCCTAACACAACTAACAACCCTAAGCCCTAAACCCTAAGCCCTAAACCCTAAACCCTAAACCCTAAACCCTAAACCCTAAACCCTAAACCCCAGGCTTTACGGCAGACAGCAACTTCTGTAGGAAGGCTTCACTGCCATCAGGTCTCCGCAGCATTTTCAATCGTGGGTTCCTAGGCTTTGGAGGTTTAGGGTTTAGGGTTTGGGGTTTCGGGTTTAGGGTTTATAAGGGTTTATACTTGCTAGACTAAGTCCTCCGAACTTTCAACCCTAAAACCCGGACTTTCAACCCTAAAACAAGCACCGTCAACTGGCGCTGGTAGCAAGGAGCGTCCAACCTCTTCGGGAGCATGCCGCCTCCGAAGCAGGAATCTAGTGGTGCAGGATCGGGGCGTCAGCTGGGATCTAAGCCTCGTGTGGAGGCTTCGAGGGATCCATGATAAACCCTGACATTAGCCTTACACAGGAAGTAAGAGAGTTCGATACAGGCAAGTCTTGTTTTGGGGGATGCGTGCGGGTGGTTCCTCTTGGGAGATACAAAACTTCAAACAATCTTCATGTGTAAGTTCTTCAGCCATCCGCTTGGAATGCTTGCGATTTCGTGCCCCTTCCTCCCTCCTCCCTCCTCCCTCCTCCCTCCTCCCTCC